>CM044016.1:23624539-23692039 GCA_024085815.1 Flaveria linearis | reverse complement strand
ATAATAATAATAATAATAATGATAATCGGAATAATAATAATATTGATAACAATAATAATAATAAAGAAGGGGTCATAATGGCAATCAAGCATAATCATGAGCATTAAACAAACCTTAGTCAACATTGGTCAAAACCCTAAATGCACAAACTCCCACGAAAATTCTGCATTTAATTCTAAGTGTTGGGTGCACCAACACTATTTGGGCGCATGAGCCCTGTCTGGGCGCATGTCAACTATGCAGGCACCTCATCAAAACAACAGTTTAACACTTAGGCGCATGAGCCTTTCAGGCACATGAGATCACTTGGGCGCATGGGAGGTCCAGACACATGGGCACTGTTTGGGCGCATGAGCCCAAACACTTAGGCTCCTGGTCAAAATCCTGGGCGCATGAACCACTATTCAGGCGCACGAACTACATTGGGACATTTTCTAAGGAAATTTCAGGCGCATGAGTAGACTTATCATACTAATAACGTTCATAATCAGTCCCAAATCTTAATGTGACATGTTCTAAACTTAGTTCTAACATTCTAAGCACCCAAAATCATACACATATCATAACCAAAACATCAAATGCACCCAAACTCACACCCACCTACATATACATTCAAACATACATACATGTGTGAAAACCCAACTTTATAAAAACATACATACATACATTTCCAGCCCTAAAATTGGTTAAAACATGTAACATAGGGGATCTAGAACTCACCTTTGACAACTTTCAGGCAAGACTTCTTCAAAACCCGTTTGCTACAAGTTCAACACCTAAAACCACCAAAAACACACACACCGAACACACAAACACATGTAAGCATACAACCGAGGCTAAGTCTAGCCAAGAACATCTTAAAAACACAAATTCTTACCTTAAACTTCGAATTCTCCTTCTTCTTCTTTCTAGAATCCGAATTCTCTGCTCTTTCTCTCTCTAAAACCGCAAGAAAATGTCATGTGCAGATAGAGTGGGCGGCCATGCCCACTTTTGTACCAATTTTTGCTACTTTTTGTCATTTTAACACTTTTAACCCCTCTACTTGGGTTAAATTACATTTCCTTCTTTTATTCACGTTTATTACTTCTTTCTCGTCCATTAAAATATCCGGGTGTTACAAGTCCACCCCCCTTATATAGGTTTCGTCCCCGAAACCTGTTATTCCTCAAACAGATGAGGGTAATGCTGCCTCATCTCTCCTTCAGTCTCCCACGTAGACTCGGATCCCTTCCTGTGCTTCCACTGTACACGCACAAGAGGAACCACTTTATTCCTTAACCTCTTCTCCTTACGATCAATGATCGCCATTGGTTGCTCCACATAATTGAGTCGCTCGTCTACCTCGATGTCTTCCAGTGGTACAACCATATCCTCGTCTGCCAAACACTTCCTCAAATGAGATACATGGAATGTCGGGTAAATTCCACTCAACTCATCACGTAGTTCTAACCAATAGTCCACCTCTCCCACTCGAGCAATGATTCGGAAAGGCCCTATATACCTCGGACTTAACTTGCCCCGCTTTCTGAAGCGTATGCTTCCTTTCCAAGGCGAAACCTTTAACATTACTCTATCACCCACGTTGAATTCAATTGGTCTCCGCCTTTTGTCGGCATACGACTTTTGTCTATCCTTTGCCGCCTTCATGAAGGCTTTGATTCTTTCTAGCAGTCGTAGCCTTGATGACCTTGTCTCCCCAACATACGGGCACATCTCCGACCGTATAGCATCTCATACGGAGGCATGCCAATACTGGCATGATAGCTGTTGTTGTATGAGAATTCCGCTAATGGTAAGTGATCATCCTAACTTCCTCCAAAATCGATCACTCATGCTCGAAGCATATCCTCGAGCGTCTGTATCGTCCTCTCAGACTGACCGTCCGTCTGAGGATCATATGCGGTTCTGATATGTAGCCTCGTCCCCATTGTATCATGGAATCTCCCCCAAAACTTCGATGTAAACCGGGTGTCACGATCCGACATGATAGACACCTGCACGCCATGACGGGCTACGATTTCCTTGATGAACAGATCCGCCAATCTTTTGGATGAATACGTCTCGCGGATCGGTAGGAAGTGGGCACTCTTGTTAGTCGGTCGACGATCACCCAAATAGTATCGCATCCCCTCGACGTGCGAGGTAGCTTAGTAATGAAGTCCATGGTGATGTGCTCCCACTTCCATTCGGGTATATCCAACGGTTGGATCTTCCCGTACGGTTTCTGGGGTTCCGCCTTCACTGTAAACAAGTAAGGCACTTACTCACGTACTCCACCACGTCACGTTTCATGCCCGGCCACCAATAGTCCTTCTTCAAGTCTTGATACATTTTAGTAGCACTGGGATGAATGGAGTATCGGGTTTTGTGAGCTTCATCCAGAATCTTTCCCATAACCCTCCGTAATGGGGAATCCTCATCCGCCCATATCGGGTCCTAACACCAAGAGTGTTTTCCCTAAATTCGGCGACCAAGCCCCTCATCCTTTCAGAGTTAAGATGATCTTCTTTCAATGCCTTATCTTGCAACTCCTTGACCTGTACCATCACATCGGAGGTCATGATCAATTGGTACGCCTTCACCCGGATCGGCTCGGGTCTCTCCTTTCGGCTAAGGGAATCTGCCACTACGTTGGCCTTGCCCGAATGATAATGGATCTCGCAATCATAATCCTTGATGAGCTCCAACCATCGCCTCTGCCTCATGTTCAGGTCCTTTTGCTCGAAGAAGTACTTCAAGCTTTTATGGTCTGTGAAGATGGTGCACTTCGTCCCGTATAGATAGTGCCGCCAAATCTTCAACGCGAAAACCACCGCGGCTAGTTCTAGATCGTTCATGGGATTGTTGACTTCGTGGGTTTTCAGCTGTCGGGAAGCGTAGGCTATCACCCTTCCACGTTGCATCAATACGCAACCTAGCCCAGAGTAGGATGCATCCGAATATACCACTAAGTCTTCACTTCCCTCGGGCAATGTCAAGATAGGAGCTTGTGTTAGTCTCGTCTTCAATTCCTCAAAGGCACCCTCCTGCTCTCGACCCCACACGAACTTCACGTCTTTGCGAGTCAACTTAGTCAAAGGTGAGGCTATCTTGGAGAAGACTTGAATAAATCTTCTGTAGTAGCACGCCAATCACAAGAAGCTACGAATCTCGGATGGCGTCTTTGGTGACTTACATTGCATCACAGCCTCAACCTTTGCTGGGTCCACGATGATTCCCTCCGCATTTACCACGTGACCCAGAAATTGCACCTCGCGTAGCCAAAAAGCACACATGGAGAACTTAGCATACAGTTTCTCCTTTCTCAAAGTCTCCAACACTTCCCGAATGTGACCGGCATGCTCTTCTTCGCTCCTTGAATAAACCAAGATATCATCGATAAACACAATCACTGATTTATCCAACATCGGTCGGCACACTCTATTCATCAAATCTGTTAGACCCTAAAAGGATCATACATGCCAATTCAAGAGGTGGATGGTTGTTCTGCTAGTTTCTCCCCAAGTCCAAGAAGAAAATGTACATAAAGAAGATCTTACATAAGAAGAAAATTACAAGTGTCGGCTATCCGCATTTGTTAATACGGATGACCAAGAACAAATGCTGACAAGCATTTGTTCTTCCGCATTAACTAATGCGGACAGCTGATGAAATGCAGACAAGGCATTTGTTCTTCCGCATTAACTAATGCGGATGACCAGCAACAAATGCGGCCAAGTGTTTGCTCATCCGCATTAACTAATGCTGATGACCAAACACTAATGCGGCTAATAGAAGACCAATGCTGATGAAGAATTACTCATCCGCATTAGTCAATGCGGATGACAAAGAAACAAATGCTGATGAAGACTTAGACTAAGGGTAGGTAGTCATTTTGTACAAGCTGTAAGTCAGCCTATAAATAGAATAGAAACCTCGTATGTGAGGTGACTTTTTGTGTGACTGTTTACACAACTTTTGAGAATAGACAATCAGAATATACTTAGTTTTTCTCCCATATTAGCTGTCTTGTTACTGTAGCTTGCTAAACCCTAGCATTTACTCTGTAACAGTTCATCTAATTAATACAAGAATGCATTTATGAGTATATCAAGAGTTCTATGTTCATTGATTGCTTGATTCCGCCTTTCAATCATTGACTCAATCTTCATATTCGATCCTTGTTGATTCATATCAACAGAGAATATCATTCTCCAAAAAGTCCAGTCAATTGGTATCAGAGCTTTGGCTCTCGGTTATTGCTCAGATCTGCTCAGATCTATGTTTAACCCGATTGATCTGTTGATTGAGTTACTGTTTAGAGGTTTCAACCATCTCTTCTCAGTATTCCAACTGAATACTCACTGATATACTCAACAGCTACTGCTCACCCGAAGATCTGCTCTTCGAACAAACAGTTCAGGTTGCACAGTCACTAAAAACAGAAAATCAAAAGCTGAAATTACATATTCTCAGCAGATCCATTGTTACAGGACTAAGTTTGGACTTGTTGGACTATTTGGACTAATTAACCATAAAATCACTTAAATCCAGATCTAAACAAGTTAAAAACTAACAAGTAACTATGGATTCACATACTTATTCTGAACTTGGGCATGCCTCAAAACCACCCATGCTCAAACATAAATCTGAATTTAAACAATGGAAAATCAGATTTATGAACTATATTACAGGTGTTGATCCTGATTATTGGATCTCAATATGCAAAGGCCCACACATTCCGGTAACACTATCTGCAGATCAAGCTGCACTGTATAAGACCACAAGCATTCCTATTAAAGATCTTACACTTGATGATGATGATTACAAGAAGATCAAGATTGACCTCAAAACATACTCCATACTTACTCAAGCACTTAAAAAGGATGTGCTTAAAAGATTGGAAAAGTATGGCACTGCAAAAGCTGTATAGGATGCACTGCAAATCATGTGTGAAGGAAGCAGTGAAGTGGCTGAAATAAACAAAGACAAGCTTGTAAACCAGTATGAGACATTTCATCACTCTAAAGGGGAGTCCATCTCTAAACAGTTGCATAGATTTGTGTAGCTGGTGAATGATTTAGAGATCATGGGTGTTACTTACAAGTCAAAAGATTTAAACAAGAAGATGTTACACAGTCTTCTTGAAAATTGGAAACAAAATGTAACTATGCTGAAGAATACTCTTGATTTGGAGAGCACCACCCTGGATATCATGATAGCAAAGATAGAAGCCTTGGAACTGGATGAAAGAAGCAGAAATCTGGGAGGACCCACAGTAGTTGAAGCATACAAGATTCCATAGATAATCACTCTGTGGAAAATGCCTTCATTACTGAGGAGGATGATTTTATCTCCTCAAGGGATCAAACTAAAGCAACTGGATTTACTACAGCTCCACCATCAAACTAATAATCCAGTTCAACACTCAAAAACAAAACTTATTGAAATTAGATATCACTTTTTGAGAGATTGTGCTGAAAAAGGATTAATCAAATTGATGCAAGTTCACACTGACAATCAATTAGCTGATTTATTCACTAAGGCATTTGATCCAACCAGATTTGAATTCTTAGTTCAATCAATTGGCATGATTAATCTTGAGTAATATGAAAACAAACAAAAACCATTCAAATATTTCAAAAATTATCAAAAAGAAATCAAAAGAAGAAGTATATAGTTTATCCTAGGGAAATGATATAATTACAGTCGTTATATCATTCACTATGCTTATTTATAAAACTTAAATGACTACATGACTTATCTGATATATTGGTAGGCTCAACTTCGAAAAGAAACCATATGCAGTGATAAATTAAAGCTTATATTCAACTGTGATGCCGTCATCTCATAGTATGTGTAAGTTTTGACTTATCCTAGTGTGTGTGTGTAGCAACCTAAACACACCAGGTAATGATGACTTATGAATCTCTTTCACTCACATCAGTTCCTCCTTTGTTTTGCTAAGCAAGACCTGGAGAAACAAGCACATAGTGCTGATATCCTGATCCATCAAGATTCCCAATGAGGAACACATCCAACTTGGATGAAACAAAAAGAATAAAAATCATTCAAAATGAATGAAAAAAAGAATCCTAAAAGATCACCTTCCAAAGTGAAGTGAAAAGAATCCCAATGTGGATCAAAAGTGATAAAAGGATCAAAAATAAAAGAATCCCAATGAGGATCAAGTAATATGAGATTTCTAATTTTAAGTATCCTGGTCATGTAAGATGTTGAAAGTTCTACCATACATTGCATGCTGATGGTTGACCTTGCCATGCTTTTGAATGTGAGGTACATGTTGAATACCCAATCAACACAAAAACATGATAAGATCATTTGCATGATAATATTAACCAAGTATGAGTTTAAGAGGATAAACATACCTGCAATCAATATGTTCATGACCATGTCTGTTTTACTAACAATTGCTTGCACTTGTGAAAGGTAAGATTGATATGATCCCAAAGAAAGGTATAACTCAACTTCTTGTACAGTGAAGAAAGCAAAAATCACAAAAAGATTTTATTTTCAAAATTTTTCAAATCCTTAAAAGTTTCTATCTATTATGGATATAAACTTTAGGGGGAGTAATTTAAAATTTGATCAATTTTGTACAGGTGTTTCCTTTCTTAAAAAAATAGAAAAACCAAAAACAATTTACCAAATCAGAATATCTATCTGGGTTGTTGCAGAAGTTATACCATAGTATCTCAGTTCTTGTAGACATCTTGATGCACAAAAGACCAAGATCAGTCAACAATGGGAAACTTGATTCACCACTGATGAACAAGTCAATCCAAGCAAGAATTGATATCACAAAAATTAGTCAAAAATCATAAGAATCATGCAACAGACACATCTTCATAAAGCATCAGAGAAAATTCATCCAAAACCAACCAAAGCAAAAACATTATGTACAAACTTAATACAGGTAAGAGTATTGGTTAATGCGGGTGAAGGTAACCCAAGCATTCAACCAATGCGGGTAATGGTTTTGTGAACTGAAACACAAGTGAAAATCGAATGTGGACAAAATCACTCTACCGCATTAGTCTCACCACCAAGTTTTAAGTATGCGAAACTAATGCGGACGAAATTTATGCTCATCCGCATTTGTTTTCCTTAACTGTATTTCTTTTGAAAAGAAGAAATCAACACTTAAACTTAGGTGTAAACTTGTGTCATCATAAAGTATGATATGTGATCACACTCTTCTGTCATTAAGCACAAGTGGAAGAAATGCGGACATACTTTTATTCTACCACATTTGATGAAAGTTGAAGAATTTGTTCATCTGCATTTGCTACAGTGAACAAATGCTGACAAGTATTTGTTCATCCGCATTTGCTACAGTGAACAAATGCTTACAAGTATTTGTTCATCCGCATTTGCTACAGTGAACAAATGATGACAAGTATTTGTTCTTTCGCATTTGCTACAGTGAACAAATGCTGACCAGTATTTGTTCTTCCGCATTTGCTACAGTACACAAATACTGATGAACATTTCTTCAACCGCATTTGCTACAGTAAATTTAAAACTTGGGCGCATTTGTTTTAAAACATATCAAATTTTGAAATCCACAATAAATTGACTATATAAACCAAAATCAAAGGGTCATTTAATACTTTTTAAAATTGAGAGATTTAAAGTGCGACGAGCGCCATTAAAATTACTGTTCATCTTCATCATCTTCTTCATCTTCCAAACCTGTGTTCTAAGTTCGATTCATCACCAGTTACTCATCTTCGATTCACTAAAACAGTATTATCGAGGAAAATGTGAAAATCCAAACATGTTCATAACCCTAATTGTCGAACATTCACCCAAAACTTGAACTTAGTAACCTAGGTCAAGAAAGAATCATGCAAAATCTAACAAATGTTCACGAACCATTGATGATTTCAACTGAAAGACACATACTAATCATGAAGAAATCAACAAACAAAGGATTTTCATCATTTCTGCTCGTCGTATGAACAAGGCATGTCAATACTAAAATGTTGAAATCAAATGACAGTTCAATGGTTGAAATGAGTTAAAATTGAGAGAGGATAATCAATACAATCATGAATAACTCATCAAAATGAACATACATCACTAAATCAGATTAGGTCAAATTCATACGAAACAATATGCATGAACACTTAATTTTGACCAAGAAAAGTCAAAATATGATAAACTTAGTCTGATTTATGATAAACCTTCTGATATACAGTATTCATTATTCTAATTCATATGCCTTGAATGCAGGGTACAATGGCTAACCTCAAATGGAGCAAGCTCCATAATGTCAGTGGTTTTCTTGACCCTGGTGTTGTTGAGGCAGAAGGATTAAGAGATATGATTCGATTCATGTTGACTACAGGAGTTGCTTATGCTATGACAGTTAGACCCATTATCTATGAGAATTTCATTAGATCATTTTGGGGAACTGCTGAAGTAGTAGAAGTTGATGGTGTGAGGACCTTAACTTGAAGATTCATAGATGACCACACTCTTGCAATCACTGAGCAAACTGTAAGACAGTGTCTACAATTTAGAGATGATGCTAATACTCCTTTATAGCTTGAGGATGAAGAGATTATGGCCTTCTTTGCCAACATTGGTTATGAAGGTGGTTATGAAGGAAAACAAATAGTGAAAGGATTGGTGGATTTGCAATGGATGATTTTCAATCATTTCTTCCAACATTGCTTATCCAAGAGGAAGACTGGATGGAATGATATTCTAGTGACTACATCCTCAGCCATATGTGCTGTGTGCACTAACCAACCTTTCAACATGTCTGCATACATCTTTAATGGATTGGTCTCAAATGTCCAAGAGGGTAGAAGGCACATGTCCTTGAAGTACCCCAGATTTATACAGCGCTTCATCAATGAAGCTTTCCCTAATCTTGCACCTATAGGACCTGTGATGGACATCCCTCACTACAATACCAAGTCCTATCAGTACATCAAAAATAGAGATCCAAGGAATTTCTGTAGTGGTACATTCTTCCCTCTGTTGCCATGGATGTTGCAACAGATCAATCAAGGAGGAATACAAGAACAAGATGCTCCTGCTGATGAGCCTGCTCATGAAGAAGCACAAGCTTCTCCAAGTCAACAACATGTTGAGGAGCATACTGCTATGACTGAGGAATGACAAAGGTCAGTGTCACCACAAGGTGATGTAGGTGGTGATCTTCACACTGATCCTTTTGTACAAGAAGCTGACATAGCCTCTCTAGTTATACAATCTCCAATACCATCACCACCCAGATCACAAATTCCATCTTCACACCACAACCCATCATCTCTCCCCACATCTCTCCTATACACTCACCAATCCATCACCCTATCCAATCTCCCATTCACCATAAACCTATCCCATCACCACACTCAGCTGAACCTCAAGAGTTTGGTTACTCTACCAGCTCTTCTGAGGAATCCAAATCATCATCTGATGAGGAGGATCATCCTACTAGAATGCCTGTAAGGCAAGTTGTATCAGAGGCTGCTCCTTCAGAGAGTTATGCTGAATCTGGAGTGAACAAGCCTGATGAGAAGGATGAGATTGCTTCAGAAGATTGCCAAGATTGAAAAGATGCAAAGAAACAGATCAGTTATCTTGCAAGACAGGTTGTTGGAATTGAATGAGAAGGAGAAAGAACTAAAGGATGTGAAGGAAAAACATGAGAGTGAAAAGAAGGAGAAGGATAAAGAGATTGAGATGTTGAAAGCTGCTCTTCAACACTTAAGAGAAGAGATTAGTGGTAATGTGGACACCTTGAACATTCAAACAATAGTAATGGAAGATCAAGAAGAAGTTATTGAAGAACAGTCTACCATTATCCGTGACCTTGATAGGCAAGTGGAAGCTCTTAATAAGAGAGTCTCTGAGCTGGAAATGCTTGTCAAACTAAAGCAAGAGGCCAAGAAAGACAATGAAGATGAAGGTGATAAGATAGAAGAAAAGAGAAAGAGAGAGGATGATAAAGACGATAGTGACAAAGAGTCATCTGGAGACAGTGGTGATGATTCCCCTCCAGCCAAAGAGATGAGATTCACTGAGGTTGAAAAAGAGGGAGAACCTAGTGGATCAAAGCATACATCATCTAGCATGGAGATGATTGTATACTTAAATCAACCTGAAGAAGTCCACACTGAAGAAATTGAGTTCAGTGATATGATAGAAGAACTAGACATGTTCTCTGCTGAAGAATTCATCATTGATGAGGATTTATGGGACTTCATAGTGAACCAAAGGATTGATACTGAGCCTTTTGTTGTCACACCTCAATATCCAGTGCCAACTGAAAAGGAATTGAGTATGCAACTGGTTCCTTCTGTGTCACCATCTGATGAACAAAAAGAGTTCATCAGAAAACTCTGTTAAGAACAACAGCACAGAGAATTTGTTGCTGCTGTAGATGAGCAAGAACAGGCTGTACCTGAATCTCTTCACAAAGAAACTGAACAAGCTGAATCTTCTTCTAATCCCTCAGTGCTAACTTACACCAGAAGGAAGAAGTACCTGGATGAAAACGCTAAGGGTAAAAGACCAGTTGAAGAGGAAGAACCAGTGAAGAAAAAGCAGAAAGATGACCCAAGAAGTCTAGCAGCCATTACTGGATTCTTGGATGAACATGAACAAGCAGAGGCATTATTGAAAAATAATGCTGAGGTGATTGACTTAGAAGTAGGAGAAATTCCAGGTGGATACATGGTTGATGAGCCAGTGATCAGTAAAATCCCTGTGAATGAAGAACCTTCTGTCTTTGAAACAGCTAAAAAGGCCAAGTCTGATGATATGATGAAAAAGGCCATATTTCTGATTGACCATGGTTATGACCCTGATGAAGTCTTTGGGATGACATATGAAGGGATGGTAGCAGAAGAAGAAAAGTTAACCAAGCTGCTAGATCCAACTTTCGAAATTCAATATGAGAAATCTCAATCTCCCAAAGCTTCTGAAGTCAAGGCAACAAAAGCCAAACCTGCTACTTCTCCTCAACCCATGTATTTCCATCCATACAGCATGACAGATAAGGAGATGAAGGATTATCTATCTGCTCAAGGATTTATTAAAAGAAAACTAGGGAACATGAAAACCAATTCCCTAAGTGCTTGCTATCCTTAGGATGATTCTTGAAAAGAAAGACAGATTGAAAAAGATGGAGGAGGACATCACCAGAACCCAACCAAGAACAAGAGTTTCAGATCAAGATATGAGCCTCACTCAGGGAGATCATGATTCCCTAGCACCCATTCTTCATAGATACCCAGAGTGGTTTGCTGAGCCTTCACAACTAGAAATACATGAAGGTCTCACAACTGCTGAAATGATCAAGGGTGTGTCAACTCCAAAAGGCAAGACAGATCAGAAAATTATTGCCTGGAAGTATGACAGTGATTGGAATATGTTAATGGTGAAGAGATTATCTGGATTAGTCCAATTCTTCACAGAGTACTCTGCTCTGGTGAAATCTCTGGATATTCATGATCTGAAGGAAGTAGCCAATTTAAGACTGATTAATCATAAGGGAATGTTCAGAGGATATGTGTGACAACTAGTCCCAAGGTCACTATTCTAAACCCTAATTTAATTGCATCATTTCCCATTTTATGAGAACTAATAGTAGAAACAATTTAACTACATCAATAATTTAGAATCATCAATTGCTATTATTTACATTTTATGATTTTATGTGATTTTTACGAATTTTAGTTATTTCAAGTCTTAACTTTCAGAAACTTAGTGCCCGGGAATGTTGATTAGTCACCCTAGCTTGAATACAAAGCCTTAATTGAAACAATTTAAAAGTGTGCATACATACATACACTTGGAAATTTCGGGTCATGCATGAATGATCATACACATGATATCAACTAACATCATCTACTAACTAATAATTATACACTACATTTCAAATTAATACCACATAATACACATTTATCTATTTAAAATTTTTAAAAAGAACTCCCCACTAAAGTCCAATTTCGGCCGCCCCCTCTCTCCCACTCCTCTCTTCTCTACACCACCCATACAACCATCCATTCACCTTGCATGCATTCTTTCACCAACACTTCTTCTTTCCCCCTCCACTCTCTCTTGACTTTATCAGCTGAAAACCATCTCTCCCTCTCAAAATTCTCTCCATTTCTCCCATACAATCAAAGCAAACCGTGAGGTATCATCGAACCACCATTAAACCGCAAGCAAGTGAGAGTTTGGTGTGCATTTGGAGCTCGGATCTTCCAAAGCTTGAGACTTCCAGCCCTGTTCGAGATTCTACAGCCAAGTCCAAGGAATTCTAAGCCATCCACGACCATCAACACCTTCTAAACTGTGAGTTACATCGAGTGTAAGCTCCATGTTGTCGGTTTTGAACATTTCTCATGTTTTCTTCATTTTTCACCTACGAACCTTACCGTATCTTGTTCTAACAGAAGTTTGCTGCTACAACCTTGTTCTTGGAGAGCTTTTCACATTCTTGAAGGTATCCTACAAGTATAGCATGTCCATCTATAGGTGTAACACGAGTTACACCTAGAAAACCCTCTTTTTGGGTGATTCTCACCATCTAACTTTTTCATCTTGAAACCCGTAAAGCAAGACATGTAACCTGCTTCTTAATGGTTCATGAAACTTCTAATAACCAGTTTTAAATGTTGCAACTGGGTATACACCATGAGTGGGAGGTTATAGCATGAAAACACCTTGAAAATCCTTCTTTCTACAAGTAACAACACACCTTAAACACTTGTTTGAAAAACCTCTCAAACAAGGGTCATAACCTGCTCAAAATAAGTTTTAGACACCCCAAAATCTTATTTCTAAGTTAGATGAAGTTTTGGTAATGGTTAAACTCAAGTTACAATGATTTACACATGTGTAATGGTCGGTTATGACATTTTCTATATATTTGAAGTCTATGGATGTGTACAACAACTAGGCCACGATTTGGGACTGAAATTTCAGAAGTTTTTGATGAATATTAAGAGTGTTAATAATGTTTAATCTCTGGAATAAGGGACATGTTGTGTTTAGACTCATTTTAGTCACTTTGGGGACCCGAAAACATGGTAAAACTACTTAAAAACAAGAGAGCTTAGGCTATAAACTTTTTAAAGATACTTGCAGGTTCATTAAGGATTAATAAAGTGTTCTGGAGTCAATGGGAAATTTTGGTGGTCAAAAAGGTAATTTAAATGGATTTTTAAGTGAAAACGGGTACTAACCGAGAGACGTTTTTAAGGAAAATCTAAGAAAAATGAGTATAAAGTTAAAAATTATAAAAACCATGTTATTTTAGTAGGATAAATGATAAAATAACTTATAAAGTAGAAAGGTTGGTCAAACATGCTTTTAAAATGGTCAAACTCGGTTAAAAACGCTTTTTAACGGTTTAAATGTAAAAACGAGAGTTTCCACTACTAGAGGCAAATTTGGTGATTTAAAAGGTAGGAAACTTATAAAAATCTCTTTTAAAAGTTAGCTACTGGTCCAATACTCAAAAACATGAAACTCATAGGTAACCATTTAAAACCCTTCGGTTTTACCGTAACCGGGAGCATTAAGCGCGTAATTAATAAACCGAGCACATAATATGAAAATTTGGGTATGTGTTCTTAAAAATAAGTTATCTTAAGGTCATGAACCTGATTTTTGACTATAAATGTCATCTAATACAAGAAACCAAACTTAAGGGTAGGAACTGTCAATTTTCAAACTACAGGGGCTAAACTATAAAATTTTGCCAAACCACACAACCGACTCAAATGACCCTTTTAACCGTTTTAGTCACTTGAATAGCATATTTACCATATATTCTTGACTTAATAATGTAAAAATCCTTGATTTCATGAGAAACCTTGACTTTCCATAAAAGAAAACTTTTCATGCAAACCCTAATCGAATCAAAGCCGAATCCGACAAACTAAGACTTAGACACTCTTGTTGCACCTTAATTAGATTTAGGGAAGTAGCTAATCATTAATATATTCATGATAGGGTGCTATACTTGAGATATTCCCGGCACACAAAGAGTTCCTTTTGCTTAATATCTAAGGTGAGTTCTAGTGATCCCCCTTCTACTTATTGTTTTGGGATGAAACATGCTCTGTTGGTTTATGAACTATGATTGTGCTTATTTGATGCTTGAATGTGGGATTTATGGATACCTGCTGATACATACATATATCATGATCATTAATTCTTTCGTGAACCGCTTGTTTTATATGGATAGATCTATTTGGGGAATCCCCCACACACAGTGGCTCCCGCTACAGGGAGGTACCCCACTGAGATCCTGAAGGATCGTATGTGGCATGTAACAGGTTTTGATTAAGAAACTATCATGAACCATCCTGGCAGGTATGGTTCATTACTTTGAGGCTTGGTTCCTTCCTTCGGGAATATCCGGTTAAACACAAATTTAGAAGAGGCCAACCGGGGACCGAGTGAAGGGTTGATTGTGATATTCAAACAAAAATGATTCTTTTGAACATCAAATGAAACTTTTATAAGCTTTTTGCTTTTAAACTTTAAGCACTTGAATTCACCAACATTTTAGTTGACTCTGTTTTCTTTTGAGCATGTTTCAGGTAACCTGTGAAGACTCTTAGCTATTATGGATGACTTAGACTCAACCCCCGAGACCATGGCATTTGCTTGTGTGACCAAAATTATGATTTGAACAATGATGGAAAATGTTAACGCAATGACTATTTGATTTATGTTGAACTATGTAAACATTTAGGGCTGGATCTGTTTCCAGCCCGGTGTCATTTAAAACTTTAAAATGTCATGTGATG
This sequence comes from Flaveria linearis, assembly GCA_024085815.1. NCBI lineage: Eukaryota > Viridiplantae > Streptophyta > Magnoliopsida > Asterales > Asteraceae > Flaveria > Flaveria linearis. Next base: position 23,677,247 of record CM044016.1, on the reverse strand, counting down.
TTCTCTCCCTTTGAGCTCCTATATTGGTTTGATCCTGCTGTCATGTATGTTGTTGCTAGTCTGTGACGTCCCACCCTACCCGGGCCCGGGGTGTGACAGATTGGTATCAGAGCCAAAGGTTGTAAGAAGTCGGGAATACCATAGTAGACCCTAGGCTACAACCCTGATACCCTAGGACTATCCTTGTGGGAAAGTGTTGGAATGGTCGGGTTGGGGAAATTGATGATTACACTTGATACTGTTGAACTTCGAAACTTATTGTGACTGGGGATTTGAAATGGATTTTTTTAGATGAACAATTTTACCTGACATTATTTTGAGAAACAATTGATTCTAATATCATTGATAAGGAATACATAGAGATTCCTGATACTAATGCCATCACTAGTACTATGAGTATAATATTATTAGTAAGACTATCATGAGCTATGAGAAACCAAATTACTCATGATGTCTTTTTACAGGAAAACAAACGATGGCTGATAAGGGAAAAGCACCAGCTTAACCTACTAAGAGCAGTGCACCAACGGGGGACACCAAGAAGGCAAAACCATGCACTGAGTATGAGGAATACCTTAGGAGGTGTGGACACCCAGGATGGATATCCGTCACGTCAAAGGACACTGAAGCTTCCAAGGACTCTTCTTCGACCACACCTTCCAGGAGCCGGACGCGCTCCCACTCGCCGCATGTTGCCGCTCCATCCCACTCACCTATCCCGCCTATTAGGAATAGGGGAGCACGCACCGTCACTGTCCACGCAAGAGTGCTAGGCCTGGACCTTCAGTTTCATTTAGGATGCCACCTCCTCCCCCACCCACACCACCGTTTGACTCGCTCCGACACCACCCACAGGAGGAGCCCTGGATGCCTCCGAGGCACAGCATGTACGACGGCCCTAGCGTACTGACAGGGGATAGGTACTCCCAATCCAGCCGCCGAGAAAGTGACGTAGGACCCACTGATGCAGCACTGGAGGAGCTCTTGAGGACCGTCTGTCGCCACGAGCTGACTCTTCAGCACTCTACCCGGACCTCCCAGTCTGCTCAATTCCAGGCTATGATGGCTTCACATGGAGTGCAGAGGTTGGAGCAGGAACAAAAGAAGAAGAGCTCTGGATGGATGGGATGGCTGAAAAAGAAGTGGATGTGAAGGGGACATATGGAAGGAGGAGGAATATCTGTCTTGAACAGTTAAAGGAAACAATCTTATTGTTATCTGACACTATTATTATTATTATTCATGGGGGTGATGACACCTTCCAAATTGTAAGAGCTAGACTCTGATACTATTGACTTTGTCCTATTTTGAACTGATTGCTATGATACAATGCTGTTGAAACATTTATGATTATCTGCCATGTGTTGTGTATTTCATGGTGTTGGGCCACGCTATTCTTGATGTCTGTTTAAACTGTTTAAATTAGTAATCTGTGGGAAATTGGAAGGTTGTGTATAATTATACACCGTATTCTCTCCTCATATAGAGGGAGCCTGGTAGGGAATTGATGCATAGATTGTTTGAAGCAAATTATGAGACGCTAAAACGACTTTATCTATGATACTATCAGAATGCCTACCAGAAGAGGGACACGTATCGGGAGACAAGGAACCTACCGAGGTCGTCAGGAAGGAGCAAGGCGAACTAGAAATCAACCTCGTAATCCTCCAGAGACTCCCATCGGGGGGAATGCTAACCCAGGGAATGACGAGAGGATAGCAAATCTCGTAGCACAACAAATTGCTCACGCGATACCCACCATTATCGCTCAGATCAATGCTGACCGGAACGATGCAGGAGGTAGTAATAGGACTGAAAACAATGAGGAATCTGAGGCGTTAAGGAATGGATGCTCCTATAAGACCTTTATGGCATGCAAACCTAAGGACTTCTATGGCACTGAGGGTGCTATAGAGACGTACAGATGGATTGACCGGCTGGAGGCTGTACTGGACATCAGCGAATGCAAACTGGACCACATGGTGAGACTTGCTTCTTAATCACTGAAAGGATCGGCATTGGAGTGGTGGAAGACGATCACTCAAGCTCGGGGAAGGAATACTGCAATGCAAATGAGCTGGACCGAATTTAGAGAGCTGATAACAAACAAGTATTGCCCCATCAATTTACTTGAGAAGCTAGAATTGGAGTTCCTGGGCCTGGAGATGAAAGGTCCTAATTACACGGAGTACATCAATCGTTTCTTAGCCCTATCTCGACTGGTGCCACATCTGGTGACACCCGAATCTAAAGGTGTAGCATGATTCATTTGGGGGCTACATCCCAGAATTAGGGGAATGGTCCGATCCTCTAAGCCCTTGACTCTACAATCCGCAGTTGAAGTCACCAGCAGTTTAACCGATGACCTGGTTAGGGCTGGATGGACTGAGCAAGCTAGGAGTGATGAGAAGAAGAAGTTTGTTGGAGAGAAAAGAAGGTGGTTTGAAGCAAAGAAAGCAGTTGGAAGTAGTAGTGGGTCAGGAAGGAAGAGTTTCGAAGGTGTGAGACGTGATGATCAGGGAAGCAAGACCCGGAGATTGTACTCGAGGACAGCCCATTTTGCAACAAGTGCAGGCTACACCATCAAGGGGAATGCAACCCAATGCCCTGCTTTAGGTGCAAAAGGACTGGGCACCTGATCAAGGATTGTACTTACACACCAGGGAAGCAATGCTATGAATGCGGGGATCCAGGACACATGAGGAGCAAGTGTCCTAAGCTGGGTAGAGATAAGGATGCCAAGCCTAACAAGCCTAAGGGAAGAGCATTCGTGATGGATCCAGCTGGAGCCCGAAAAGAACCTGATGTGGTTAACGGTACGTTCCTTATAAACAATCATCCTGCTACAGTTTTGTTTAATACTGGAGTGACTGCTAGCTTTATCTCTAGTGCTTTTAGATCCTTGATTGACCTAGCTACGTGTACCATAGCCGATACGTTTATCGTTGAATTAGCTGATGGCAACATTTTAGAAACTAATGAAATCATCAAGGATTGTTCAATGAATCTAAATGGAAATACATTTAAAATAGATCTGATGCCCATTAAGTTAGGAGGATTCGATGTGGTTGTTGGCATGGACAGGCTAGCTAAGAATAGAGTCAAAATTGTATGTGATGAACGCCTACTCAAAATACCGTTGAACGACAAGGAAGTGTTAGTGGTGCAAGGAGAAAGGAGTAACACTTTATGCCCCATGATATCCCATTTAAAAGCTACCAAGAGCTTAAAGAAGGGATGCTCAGCTTTCATAGTCTACGTAATGAAGACCAAAGAGGAGAAGAAGATTGCAGATACTCCAGTGGTTTCTAACTACCCTGAAGTGTTTCCCCGAATCGACAAGTTGAGTTCCAAATAGATTTGCTGCCTGGCGCTGCACCGGTAGCCAAAGCGCCGTATCGACTCGCCCCTCCTGGAATGATGGAACTGATGATGCAAATTCAAGAACTATTGGACAAAGGATTCATACGTCCGAGTGTCTCTCTATGGGGTGCCCCGGTGCTATTCATGAAAAAGAAGGATGGAACCCTACGCATGTGCATTGACTACCGAGAGTTAAATAAGTTGACCATAAAGAACCGCTACCCTCTTCCGAGGATAGACGACCTATTCGATCAACTTCAAGGAGCAAGCTACTTTTCCAAGATAGATTTAAGATCCGGTTACCACCAACTGAAGATAAGAGAAGAAGACATACCCAAGACGGCTTTCCGAACTAGGTATGGGCACTATGAGTACTTAGTCATGCCCTTTGGACTGACTAATGCACCAGCAGCATTCATGGATCTCATGAACCGTGTATGCCGCCCATATCTTACAAGTTTGTGATTGTGTTCATCGACGACATCCTGATCTACTCCAGTAGTAAGGAAGAGCATGAGAAACATCTCAAACTAAATCTTGAGCTACTCAAGAATGAGCAACTATATGCCAAATTTTCTAAATGTGAATTTTGGATGCGAAAGATCCAATTTCTGGGGCATGTAGTGAATGAAATTGGGATTCAAGTCGACCCTTCCAAGATTGAGGCGATAAAGAATTGGTAGATTCCTGAAACTCCCACTGAGATTAGGCAATTCCTAGGATTGGCCGGATACTACCGACGATTCAAAAAGGACTTCTCACGCATTGTGCAACCCTTGACTGCACTAACTAAGAAGGACAAAGCCTTTTCATGGGAACAAGAGCAAGATGAGGCATTCGAGACGCTTAAGGAAAAGTTATGCAGTGCACCTGTTCTGGCCTCCCAGAAGGAGTCGAAGACTTCGTAGTCTATTGTGACGCTTCACGTCAGGGCTTAGGATGTGTGCTAATGCAACGCAACAAGGTCATTGCCTATGCATCTAGAATGCTAAACGATCACGAGAAGAACTATACTACGCACGATCTGGAATTAGGTACGTGGTGTTTGCTCTCAAAATGTGGAGGCACTACCTCTATGGCACGAAGTGCGTCATTTACACTGACCATCGAGTTTGCAACACATTCTTGACCAGATTATGCTAAACATACGTCAGAGAAGATGGGTTGAGTTGTTAAACGACTACGAGTGTGAAATCCGGTATCATCCCGGTAACGCCAACGTGGTGGCAGATGCTTTGAGTAGAAAGGAGAGAGAAAAACCTCTTCGTGTACAAGCCTTAAGGATAATTGTGTACACCGACCTAATTGCAAGGCTGAAAGAAGCTCAAAGCGAAGCGCTAAAGGAGGAAAATTTAGCAGGAGAAGGACTAACTGGAATGAAAAAGCGATTTGAAACAGGTAACGATGGTACATACAAGTGCGAAGGGAGAACATGGGTGCCAAAGCATGGGGGAATTCGAGAGGTAATTCTCGATAAAGCTCACAAATCTAGGTACTCGGTTCACCCTGGAAGAGATAAAATGTACCAAGATTTAAAGGCACTTTTCTGGTGGCCTGGAATAAAGAAATCAATCGCTGTTTATGTCGGAAAATGTCTAACTTGTGCCATGGTAAAAGCTGAGAACCAAAAACCGTCGGGGACGTTACAACAGCCTGAAATCCCAGAATGGAAATGGGATAACGTCACGATGGATTTTGTTACTAAGTTACCCAGGACGTCGAGAGGTCATGATGCTATTTGGGTAGTAGTGGATAGGCTAACTAAATCAGCTCATTTCTTGCCAATTCGGGAAGATTATGACATGTCAAGACTGGCTCAACTATATATCACTGAAATAGTGGCTAGGCATGGTGTGCCACTATCAATAATCTCCGACCGTGATAGCCGTTTCACTTCACGATTCTGGAGACCACTCCAACAAGCCTTAGGAACCCGTCTGGACTTAAGCACTACATACCACCCGCAAACTGACGGTCAAAGCAAAAGGACTATTCAAACTTTAGAAGATATGCTGAGAGCTTGCGTGATTGATTTTGGTGGGAACTGGGATAACCATCTCCCATTGGTGGAGTTCTCCTATAATAATAGTTACCATACAAGCATCAATGCAGCTCCGTATGAGGCTCTCTATGGTAGGAAATGTCGGTCACCCTTGAGTTGGAATGAAATTGGTGATAGCCAAGTACTGGGACCCGACATCGTATTGGAAACCACCGATAAGATTTTCAAAATCAAGGAGCGTCTACGGGCAGCAAGGGACTGTCAGAAGAAATACGCTGACAGGAGACGCAAACCATTAGAGTTTCAGATAGGTGATAGAGTAATGCTGAAGGTAGCACCATGGAAAGGAACCGTGAGGTTCGGAAAAAGAGGAAAGTTAAGCCCGAGATACATTGGACCATTCGAAATACTGGCAAGAATTGGTCCTGTGGCTTACAAATTGAAACTACCTCAGAAGTTAAGTTATATACACGACACCTTCCATGTGTCAAACTTGAAGAAGTGTCTGGTAGACAAAACCTTGGAGCTACCGTTGAAGGAAACAAGAATGAATGATAAGCTGAGCTTCGTGGAAGAACCCATAGAGATCACGGACCGCTTGGTTAAGCAACTCAAGCGAAGCCGCATACCCAAGGTCAAGGTTAGATGGAACTCGAGACGAGGGCCGGAATTCACTTGGGAACGTGAAGACGAGATGAGGAAGAATTACCCGCATCTCTTCAAAACCACCCGTTCGGATTCTAATCGAAGCTAAAATTTTGGGATGAAATTTCCTAAACGGTGGGAGAATGTGACAACCGGTCCCAAGGTCACTATTCTAAACCCTAATTTAATTGCATCATTTCCCATTTTATGAGAACTAATAGTAGAAACAATTTAACTACATCAATAATTTAGAATCATCAATTGCTATTATTTACATTTTATGATGTTATGTGATTTTATGAATTTTAGTTATTTCAAGTCTTAACTTTTAGAAACTTGGTGCCTGGGATTGTTGATTAGTCACCCTAGCTAGAATACAAAGCCTTAATTGAAACAATTTAAAAGTGTGCATACATACACACACTTGGAAATTTCGGGTCATGCATGAATGATCATACACATGATATCAACTAACATCATCTACTAACTAATAAATATACACTAAATTTCAAATAATACCACCTAAAAAGAACTCCCCACTAAAGTCCAATTTCGGCCGCCCCCCCTCCCCAACTCCTCTCTTCTCTACACCACCCATACAACCATCCATTCACCTTGCATGCATTCTTTCACCAACACTTCTTCTTTCCCCCTCCACTCTCTCTCGAATCTATCAGCTAAACCCATCTCTCCCTCTCAAAATTCTCTCCATTTCTCCGATACAATCAAAGCAAACCGTGAGCTATCATCGAACCACCATTAAACCGCAAGCAAGTGAGAGTTTGGTGTGCATTTGGAGCTCGGATCTTCCAAAGATTGAGACTTCCAGCCCTGTTCAAGATTCTACAGCCAAGTCCAAGGAATTCCAAGCCATCCACGACCATCAACACCTTCTAAACCGTGAGTTACATCGAGTGTAAGCTCCATGTTGTCGGTTTTGAACATTTCTCATGTTTTCTTCATTTTTCACCTAAGAACCTTACCGTATCTTGTTCTAACAGAAGTTTTCTGCTACCACCTTTTTTGGAGAGCTTTTCACGTTCTTGAAGGTATCCTACAAGTATAGCATGTCCATCTATAGGTGTAACACGAGTTACACCTAGAAAACCCTCTTTTTGGGTGATTCTCACCATCTATCTTTTTCATCTTCAAACCCCATGAAGCAAGACATGTAACCTGCTTCTTAATGGTTTTTGAAACTTCTAATAACCTGTTTTAAATGTTGCAAATGGGTATACACCATGAGTGGGAGGTTATAGCATGAAAACACCTTGAAAATCATTCTTTCTACAAGTAACAACACACTTTAAACACTTGTTTGAAAACCCTCTCAAACAAGGGTCATAACCTGCTCAAAAATAGGTTTTAGACACCCCAAAATCTGATTTCTAAGTTAGATGAAGTTTTGGTAATGGTTAAACTCAAGTTACAATGATTTAAACATGTGTAATGGTCGGTTATGACATTTTCTATATATTTGAAGTCTACGGATGTGTAGAACAACTAGGCCACGATTTGGGACTGAAATTTCAGAAGGTTTTGATTAATATTAAGATTTTAATAATGTTTAATCTCTGGAATAAGGGACATGTTGTGTTTAGACTCATTTTAGTCACTTTGGGGACCCGAAAACATGGTAAAACTACTTAAAAACAAGAGAGCTTAGTCTATAAACTTTTTAAAGAGAATTCCAGGTTCATTAAGGATTAATAAAGTGTTTTGGAGTCAATGGGAAATTTTGGTGGTCAAAAGGTAATTTAAATGGATTTTTAAGTGAAAACGGGTACTAACCGAGAGAGGTTTTTAAGGAAAATCTAAGAAAAATGAGTATAAAGTTAAAAATTATAAAAACCATGTCATTTCAGTAGGATAAATGATAAAATAACTTATAAAGTAGAAAGGTTGGTCAAACAAGCTTTTAAAATGATCAAACTCGGTTAAAAACGCGTTTTAACTGTTTAAATGTAAAAACGAGTCTTTCCACTACTAGAGGCAAATTTTGGTGATTTAAAAGGTAGGAAACTTATAAAAATGTCTTTTAAAAGTTAGCTACTGGTCCAAGACTCAAAAACATGGAAACTCATAGGTAACCATTTAAAACCCTTCGGTTTTACCGTAACCGAGAACATTAAGCGCGTAAGTAATAAACCGAGCACATAATCTGAAAATTTGGGTATGTGTTCTTAAAAATAAGTTAGCTTAAGGTCATGAACCTGATTTTTTACTATAAATGTCATCTAATACAAGAAACCAAACTTAAGGGTAGGAACTGTCAATATTCAAACTACAGGGGCTAAAGTGTAAAATTTTGCCAAACCTCACAACCGACTCAAATGACCCTTTTAGTCATTTGAATAGCATATTTATCATATATTCTTGACTTAATAATTTAAAAATCCTTGATTTCATGAGAAACCTTGACTTTCCATAAAAGGAAACTTTTTATGCAAACCCTAATCGAATCAAAGCCGAATCCGACAAACTAAGACTTAGACACTCTTGTTGCACCTTAATTAGGTTTAGGGCAGTAGGTAATCACTTAATATATTCATGATAGGGTGATAGACTTGAGACATTCCCGGCACACGAAGAGTTTCTTTTGCTTAATATCTAAGGTGAGTTCTAGTGATCCCCTTTTTACTTATTGTTTTGGGATGAAACATGCTCTGTTGCTTTATGAACTATGATTGTGCTTATTTGATGCTTGAATGTGGATTTATGGATACCTGCTGATACATATATATCATGATCATTAATTCTTACGTGAACCGCTTATTTTATATGGATAGATCTATTTGGGGAATCCCCCACACACAGTGGCTCCCGCTACAGGAGGTACCCCACTGAGATCCTGAAGCATCGTATGTGGCATGTAACAGGTTTTGATTAAGAAACTATGGTGAACCATCCTGGTAGGTATGGTTCACTACTTTGAGGCTTGGTTCCTTCCTTCGGGAATATCCGGTTAAACACAAATTTAGAAGAGGCCAACCGGGGACCGAGTGCAGGGTTGATTGTGATACCCCGCGATGATTGAAACAAAAATGATTCTTTTGAAAATCAAATGAAACTTTTTATAAGCTTTTTGCTTTTAAACTTTAAGCACTTGAATTCACCAACTTTTTAGTTGACTCTATTTTCTTTTGAGCATGTTTTGGGTAACCTGTGAAGACTCTTAGCTATTATGGATGACTTAGACTCAACCCCCGAGACCATGGCATTTGCTTGTGTGACCAAAATTATGATTTGAACAATGATGGAAAATGTTGACACAATGACTATTTAATTTATGTTGAACTATGTAAACATTTAGGGCTGGATCTGTTTCCAGCCCGGTGTCTTTTAAAACTTTAAAATGCCATGTGATGTTCTCTACCTTTGAGCTCCTATATTGGTTTGTTTCCGCTGCCATGTATGTTGTTGCTAGTCTGTGACATCCCACCCTACCTGGGCCCGGGGTGTGACAATATGAGTTTGAGTACATTCTAAGGATGTTCAAGAGAACTGACAACTTCAAATCATTGAAGACTATCTGCATGAGTAAGGATAGATCATTTGTCAATCCTCTTGATAAGAAGAAAAAGAAACCAGCAGAAGAAGTGGTATTCCCTAAGCTTAGGGTAAAGCCCACTGAATCATTGAAGAGAAAGATGGTTGCTGGTACTCACACTTCTGTGCCAATCTCTAATGTTTATTATGATGAGAAAACATATGAGTTGGTGATTGAAAGGAAGTGGGGAGGAAAAGAAGGAGCAGAGATCAGATTGTTCAGTGGATATGAGGTAAGACTGTTAGATGAATCCTATATCCACTACATCTACTCTAGGCACTTCAGGGAGATCAGAAATAAGCTTGGTAAAACTGATATGTACTTCTTTCTAAAGTGCATAAAACTCCTGAAAATGGCCTATGACAGAATTATCAAAAAGAGAGAGCAAAGAAGGAAGAAGAAGACTCCTTTGCAGTTTGCAAACATTGTGAAGTTAGAGGTAGATGCTGATGGATCTTTACTGTTTCACAGAGATGGGCTGTCAACTGTGTCATTCTGGGAGCCTGTTTCACTAAAGAAGCTGCCCATTGAAGCAGTCCATACTATGAGACAAATGAAGATACACGTACTAAGCAGAGAGAAGCTGGATGATGCAAGATAGTTCTCTAACATGATCAAGGCTATACTGGATCCTTCTTACACAGACCCAGCTCCTGTGTCATCTCCTCCTACTGCACAAGACCCAGCAGAATCATCACAACCTAATCCACCCTCAAACCCTTGAAGTTCTTAGGCTGTATAATCCTTAGGGGGAGTATTGTTAGACCCTGAAAGGATCATACATGCCAATTCATGAGGTGGATGGTTGTTCTGCTGGTTTCTCCCTATGTCCAAGAAGAAAATGTACATAAAGAAGATCCGGCATAAGAAGAAAATTACAAGTGTTGGCTATCCGCATTTGTTAATGCGGATGACCAAGAACAAATGCTGACAAGCATTTTTTCTTCCGTATTAACTAATGCAAATAGCTGATGAAATGCAGACAAGGCATTTGTTCTTCCACATTAACTAATGCGGATGACCAGCAACAAATGCGGCCAAGTGTTTGCTCATCCGCATTAACTAATGCTGATGACCAAACACTAATGCGGCTAATAGAAGACCAATGCTGATGAAGAATTACTCATCCGCATTCGTCAATGCAGATGACAAAGAAACAAATGCTGATGAAGACTTAGACTAAGGGTAGTTTAGTCATTTCGTACAAGCTGTAAGTCAGCCTATAAATAGAATAGAAACCTCGTATGTGAGGTGACTTTTTGTGTGAATGTTTACACAACTTTTGAGAATAGACAATCAGAATATACTTAGTTTTCTCCCATGTTAGCTGTCTTGTTACTGTAGCTTGCTAAACCCTAGCATTTACTCTGTAAAAGTTCATCTAATTAATACAAGAATGCATTTATGAGCATATCAAGAGTTCTATGTTCATTGATTGCTTGATTCTGCCTTTCAATCATTGACTCAATCTTCATATTCGATCCTTGTTGATTCATATCAACAGAGAACATCATTCTCCAAAAAGTCCAGACAAAATCCATAAAAGCAGCTGGCGCGTAGGTTAAACCATAGGACATAACGAGAAACTCATAGTGTCCATAACGCGTACGAAAAGCTGTTTTAGGAATGTCTTGCTCCTTCACTTTCAATTGATGGTAGCCAGATCGAATATCTATCCTCGAGAACCAACTGGCACCCTGGAGCTGGTCGAACAAGTCGTCAATCCTTGGTAACGAATACCGATTCTTTATCGTCAACTTGTTCAACTCACGGTAGTCGATACACATTCTCATGCTACCATCCTTCTTCTTAACGAATAAGACCGGAGCACCCCAAGGAGAGATACTCGGCCTGATAAAACACTTATCGAGCAACTCTTGCAGTTTCTCCATTAACTCCTTCATCTCAGTCGGAGCCAACCGATACGGTGCCTTAGCGACAGGTTGGGCACCGGGTATCAAGTCAATTTGAAATTCGATTTCACGATCTGGTGGCACACCTGATAGGTCCTCTGGAAATACATCGGGAAAGTTACACACCACCGGTACATCGGACAATAGGGTGTTGACGTGTCCACATCTTTCACGTAGGCCAAATAAGCGCTACATCTACACCTCATGCACTTTCCCGCCACCGCCATCGAAATCACTTTCGGAATCATCGTAACCCGATCGCCGTATATTGTCACCGGACTTCCGTCAGGCGCCGTCAGTCTAATCATCTTCTTTTGACATACGATGTTTGCTTTATAGGTTGCTAACCAATCCATCCCTAGTACTACGTCAAATCCACCTAGGGGCATCACATGTAACTTAGCAGCAAACCTATGACCTTCTAATTCTATGGCACAGTGTTCTATCACATCAGTAATCCTAGTGGACTTACCAATAGCAGTTTCTACGTCAAAGGGCTCATCAATGCATTTACTACTAATAGGCAGTTTAGCACAGAAAGTAGCAGAAATAAAACTCCTACTAGCACCAGAATCAAATAACACAGAATCAAGAGTTTGATCTACTAGAAACGTACCTGACACAACATCGGGGTCCGTCCAAGCATCCTCCCTGGTCATGGTGAAAGCTCTGTTGCTCACCTTCTGTCTTCAGTCTCGGTCATATTTTTCGCCCCGAAACTCTCCGCCCTCGGCTTCTTGCAGTCCCTACTCATATGGCCCTCCTCACCGCAGGTATAACACCTCAACGGCCTACAGTCTCTGGAGATGTGGCCTGGCTTCCCACACTTGAAGCACACATTGAGCCCCATCCTGCACTCACCCGTATGCTCCTTCCCGCACTTGCCACACCTCTTAGGTCCTGAGCTTGATGACCCCACCCTACGGTCATCTGTTCTCATCCTCTTGCTGTTCGGGGTAAAACCACCACGCCCGAACCGTTTTCCGTTCCAGTTCCGGTCACCACCAACAGCCTTTTTCACCTCCATAACTGTCACCTTCTTCCCATCATAGAGCCTCCCGGCCAAATCCACTGCTGACCTAAAAGTGCTTGGTCGAGCAGCAATCAAGTGCCTACGAATGTCGGCTGGTAATCCCTGATGTACCGATTGATCTTTCTGGACACCGGCGTCACCTGATCCGGCACCAGCCTCGCCATCTCATTGAATTTGGTGGTGTACTGTTGGTGTGTCATGGTTCCCGCCTCGAGTTGCAGGAACTCCCTCTTGATCTTGTCCAGTTCCTGATGAGGACAAAACTCCTCGATTACCAGCTTCTTCAACTCTTTCCATCACATTTTCCCGATGGCACTGGAACCCTCAGCTTGGACGATATTGTCCCACCAACATAGTGCTAAGTCAGTAAAGGATTGGTGGCAAACTTCACCTTCTGATCCTCCCGGCACTCGCTGATCTTGAGTACTGTTTCCATCTCCCTCACCTAATGGTGACGGCAGCAGCATTCCCGTTGCCATCAAAGGTCGGGGGCTGCACCTCTGAAATGCCCCATAGTTGCACCCCTTAGCCGTCACCCCTGCCGAATCATCCTCCTCGTCATCGGACAATACTGTCTCCGGCTCCGGCCGTTCCTCCTCTCCCTTACTTTCCTTCCCAGTCGACCCTTTTCTGTCCTCCTTCTCCTTTCTTTCCTCGTTCCTCACAGCCCGGATGACTTCAGTCACTACAGACGGTAAGACTGTCTGCATGACCTGGTGCACCTCATAGGCAATCGCCTCCCTAGCTGAGGCATTCAGGCTAGCGTCTCATTTCCCTCACTCCGGTCATGAACCTCAGGGTTGTCATGAGCCGTCTTAGGAGCCTTAGCAATACTCCTAGTCACACATGGCCGACCTCAGCCTCTAGAAGCCTTCGAAGACTTCTGTCCAGCCATTTCTTAGATGCTATAAGATTCAAACACTAACACAGTCATTCAAGGTAATAGCTCAGTTTATGTCAAGTATAGTAAGTCCCTAATTACAGTGGCTAGTTGTGATTAGCCGCTTACTTTACTCTTAATACCCCAAGCATTTCCTATCCTGACTACATCAGTATCTAAATCTACTAAGGACAAATAAGTCAAATAGCACACGCATAATACTGATTAACTTTAAGAAAAGAAATACCTGATGGCACGTGGCTACTCAGGCTGACATCCCTTGTTTTGTCCTATTTTCAGTTTAAGTTTAGGTTCTTTTGAAAGTATTTACCATTTCACTTAAACTTTGACTCTGATACCAACTTGTTAGGCCCCGTTCCCGGAGACCTCACAATTGGTCATTCACAGCAGTAATTACATAAAACATTATAGGTTTACAAATTACAGCAGCGGAATTAATTTAACAAAAGCCATTCATTTCATTATAAACACTGTTGTTAAGCAATACACCTTGGTTTAATCAGATTATAAAAGAATGGTTTAACTGCATTACAAAACAACAGTGATATGTGTTAAGAATGGATGTTAGTCTTGCCCCGCCGAGTAGCCATCCCCGCGTGCTATCCTCAGCAACGAATTACCTGCCAACTGTAAATGCATAAAAGTCAGCGTTGCTGAGTGAGTTCTAATTTTATAAGTAAAATACTTCACTTTTCATTTCAAACCATTTGTTACTTTCATATGTGATCACACATCATACGTACACGTAGGTAATATCGTTATTATCTTCATCATCGTTAATTTCGTACTTTTATCATTATCTTTCCGAGTCTTTTGCGACAACGGAGTTGCTCACCCTATTAGCAACCTCACGGATTGCACGTCTTCCAAGTCTTTTGTGACACAAAGTCGCTCACCTCATTAGCAATCTCAAGGATTGCATGTCTTCCGAGTCTTTTGTGACACAGAGTCGCTCACCTTATTGTCAGTCTAAAGATTGACCCTGTGTGCATCCTTCGGGGTAGCTAACCCGCATTACAGTTGAGCTAACGACAACAAGGTCGTGCACCTCCATACATTTGCTTGCAAGACTTTCATTAATCATTTACGTTCCACTTCTCTTTATCATTAATCTTTCACATCGTCAATGATAATACTTTACGTTACGGTCATAAACATACCACGTAAAGTTACATAATATAAGACAAACATAATAATAATAATATAATAATAATAATAATAAAAAAATAATAATAATAATAATAATAATAATAATAAATAATAATAATGATAATCGGAATAATAATAATATTGATAACAATAATAATAATAAAGAAGGGGTCATAATGGCAATCAAGCATAATCATGAGCATTAAACAAATCTTAGTCAACATTGGTCAAAACCCTAAATGCACAAACTCCCACGAAAATTCTGCATTTAATTCTAAGTGTTGGGTGCACCAACACTATTTGGGCGCATGAGCCGTATCTGGGCGCATTTCAACTATGCAGGCACCTCATCAAAACAACAGTTTAACACTTAGGCGCATGAGCCTTTCAGGCACATGAGATCACTTGGGCGCATGGGAGGTCCAGGCAAATGGGCACTGTTAGGGCGCATGAGCCCCAACACTTAGGCTCCTGGTCAAACTCCTGGGCGCATGAACCACTATTCAGGCGCACGAACTACACTGGGACATTTTCTGAGGAAATTTCAGGCGCATGAGCAGACTTATCATACTAACAACGTTCATAATCAGTCCCAAATCTTAATGTGACATGTTCTAAACTTATTTCTAACATTCGAAGCACCCAAAATCATACACATATCATAACCAAAACATCAAATGCACCCAAACTCACACCCACCTACATATACATTCAAACATACATACGGGCGTGAAAACCCAACTTTATAAAAACATACATACATACATTTTCAGCCCCAAAATCGGTTAAAACATGTAACATAGGGGATCTAGAACTCACCTTTGACAACTTTCAGGCAAGACTTCTTCAAAACCCATTTGCTACAAGTTTAACGCCTAAAACCCACCAAAAACACACACACCGAACACACAAACACATGTAAGCATACAATCGAGGCTAAGTCTAGCCAAGAACATCTTAAAAACACAAACTCTTACCTTAAACTTCGAATTCTCCTTCTTCTTCTTTCTAGAATCCGAATTCTCTGCTCTTTCTCTCTCTAAAACCGCAAGAAAATGTCATGTGCAGATAGAGTGGGCGGCCATGCCCACTTTTATACCAACTTTTGCTACTTTTTGTCATTTTAACACTTTTAACCCTTTTACTTAGGTTAAGTTACATTTCCTTCTTTTATTCGTGTTTATTACTTCTTTCTCGTCTATAAAAATATCCGGGTGTTACACGGGAGGATATGCGACTGAGTGGTGCTCATACGCCTAAATAGGGCTCATGCGCCCAAAAGGACATAGTTCACTTTTTCTGATTTTTGGGGGAATTGGTAGATGTAAGTTTTGACTTGGGAGGTACCCAGGTGTTTGCGTAAGTTGGCTTTCGAGGTCAGAGGCGATATGTTGGGCATGTATGATGATGTATGATTGATGCTTGTGCATGTCGATGGGTATGATATATGATATGTATGTATGATGGTGCCTTGTATGGTGATGTCTTAGTATGTTTATGTTCCTATTTATGTATGATTATTTTCCCGTGGCTTTACGTTGAATGTTTATGAGTGAATGAAAAGTATTATTTAACGTAAAGTGGAAGATAATGAAAACAGGAACGTAATGAAAGAACGCATGCATTAATGAATGAATGAATGAAACTAAGAAAGGCTTGCAAGCAAATGTACGGAGGTTCACACCCAATGAAGGGTGTTAGCTCAACAGCGTGCGGGTTAGCTACCCCAGAAGGATGCACACTGGGGTCCAATCCTTGTGATTGACCATATGTGTGGGATCCTTGCCGCTTGCCCTAGGTACTGGAGTCAGCTTCGTGCACAATGTTCGAGGTCTATGAAAGACCTCAGGCCCAGTAACCAGCTTCGTGCACAATGTTCAGGGTATAGCACATGGCACTGATCCGTACTGAAAAAAGAAGAGATAAGTGGTGAATGTACTTGCCCTAGTTACTGGAGTCAGCTTCGTGCATAATGTTCAAGGTCTATGAAAGACCTCAGGCCTAGTAACCAGCTTCGTGCACAATGTTCGGGGTATTATACATGTCATCGAAAGTAATGAACGTACGAACGAAAGTAAGAATTTATGAATGAATGTGAATGAAAGTAATGAAAGTGAATGGTAATGATGTATGTTGAATAAACAAAAGCTAACGAACGAATGATGAAGATAATAATGATACTATCTATGTGTACGAATGATGCTTGATCGCGTAACAATGTAAAATACGGTTTTAATCAAAAGTAAAGTATGTTTTACTTTAAAACTAGAACTCACTCAGCAATGCTGACTTTTTATGTGTTTCCAGTTGGCAGGTAAAGTTGCTGAGGATGACATGGGGTGGCTACTCGGCTCTTTTTGGATGACATTCTTTTGTATAATGGTTTTGCTTTGTAATGCGAAGAAACGATGATGAATGTTTGCAAAAGCAATTAAACTGAATGAAAATTTAATCCGCTGCAACTCTTTTTAAATGTTAATGTATAAATATATGTTTTATGTGCAATGATTTGACCAACTGTGAGGTGCCCGGGATCGGGGCCTTACAAGTTGGTATCAGAGCTAAAGTTTAAGTGAAACGGGTAAATTTTCAAAATAAACCTAAACTTAAACTGAAAATGGGACGGAAAGGGAAGGGATGCCAGTTTGAGTAGCTACGTGCCATCAGGTATTTTGTGTAATGTTAACCAGTATTATGTGCGTATGTTATGTGGTTTATGTGCTGCTTGTAGATTTAGATACTGATATAGTTAGGACAGGTAATGCTTGGGGTATGAAGAGTAAAGTAAGTGGCTAATCACAACTGGCCGCTGTAATTAGAGACTTACTATACTTGACATCAACTGAGTTGTTCCCTTGAATGACCGTGTTGGTGTTCGAATCTTTCAGTGTGTGTTAGAGGATGGCCGGTGGTAGATCATCTAAACCTTCGTGAGACAGAGTACGTGGAGGACGTGGTGCTGAACCACCACAAGGGGAAGGCCCAGGGTTGAAAAGGTGGTTCATGAAGAACCCAAGACCCCTCATCCGGAGGGTGGAGATGAGAGCGCCAATTTGAGAGCCTCAGTAAAGGAGGCTGTTGTGGAAGAAGTTCATCAGGTCATGCAGAGGAACTTACCGTCTGTTGTGACCGAAGTGATAAAGGTTGTACGGAAAGGAGAACGGAAAGAGAGGAACATGTCCTCGGGAGGACGGGAGCAACCGGAAACTGAGACAGTTCTTTCTGATGATAAGGAGGAGGAAGAAGAGCCTGTGCAGGAGCCCACCCTACTTTTGATGGTAATGGCACTGCTGCTGCTGCTCACTGATGGGTGAGGGAAATGGAAGTTGTTCTACATATCAGCGAGTGCCGAGAAGACCAGAAGGTGAAGTTTGCTGCCCACTCGTTTGTGGACTCGGCTCTATGTTGGTGGAACAATATTGTCCAAGCCGAGGGTCGTCAGGAAATTGGAAGGATGAAGTAGGAAGAGCTGAAAAGGTTGGTAATTGAGGAGTTCTGTCCTCACAGGGAAATGGATAAGGTAGAAAGGGAATTCCTGTAGCTGGAGGCGGAAACAACGACACACCAACAATACACCACCAAATTAAATGAGATGGCATGGCTGGTGCCGGATCAAGTGGCGCCTCTGTCACAGAAGATCAAGAGGTATATTCAGGGCTTGCCGGCGGATGTCCGTAGGCACATGATCACTGCCTGACCGAGCACGTTTAGTTCGGCGGTTGATTTGGCGGGAAGGTTGTATGATGAACGAATGGTGGTGGTGTCTGAAGCAAGCAAGAAGAGTGGAGGAGACCGGAATTGGAATGGGAAAAGATTTGGT
The DNA here is from genome assembly GCA_024085815.1 of Flaveria linearis. Taxonomy (NCBI): domain Eukaryota; kingdom Viridiplantae; phylum Streptophyta; class Magnoliopsida; order Asterales; family Asteraceae; genus Flaveria; species Flaveria linearis. Next base: position 23,658,871 of record CM044016.1, on the reverse strand, counting down.
CGGGGTGGTGCCTCGACGAGTGATAAGATGGCACGGGTGGATGACCGTCGTGTGGTCATATCTGGTGCGGGGGTTAAGAGGTGTGAAAAGTATGGGAAGGAGCATACCGACGAGTGTAGGTGGGGATTGAATGTGTGCTTCAAATATGGGAAGCCAGGTCATATGGCACGGGAGTGCAAGGCGGGGAGATGTTTTAACTGTGGCGGGGAGGGCCACATGAGCAGAGACTGCAAGAAGCCAAGGGCTGAAGGTTCGGGGGTGAAGAAGATCGGAACGGAAGGGCAGAAGGCGAGCGCCTGAGCTTTCATGATGACTCGGTAGGAGGCTAGAACGGACCCCGACGTGGTGTTAGGTACGTTTCAAGTAAACCTAACTCTTGCATCTGTATTATTTGATTCCGGAGCTAGTAGGAGTTTCATTTCTGCTGCCTTTTGTGCTAAGTTGCCCGTTAGAAGTAGAATTATTGATGAGATATTCGATGTAGAAACTGCAATAGGTAAGTCTACCAGGATTTCTGAGGTGATTGAAGGCCGTGATATTGAATTAGAAGGTCATAAGTTTCTGGTTAGATTGATGACCTTAGGCGGTTTCGATGTAGTCCTTGGAATGGATTGGTTGACGGACTACGAGGTGAACATTGTGTGTCGCAAGAAGATGATTAGACTAACAGTGCCTGACAGGAATTTGGTGATGGTTTATAGTGATCAGGTTACGACTATTCCGAAGGTGATTTCGATGGCGGTGGCCTGAAAGTGCATGGGGCGTGGATGTAGTGCCTACTTGGCCTATGTAAAGGATGTGGATGCCAACACCACAACTGTCTGATGTACCGATGGTGTGTGACTTTCCAGATGTGTTTCCCGAAGACTTGCCAGGAGTGCCACCTGACCGAGAGATCGAGTTTCAGATCGATTTGATACCAGGTGGCCAACCTGTTGCCAAGGCACCGTATCGGTTGGCTCCGACTGAGATGAGAGAGTTGATGGAGCAATTGCAAGAACTGCTTGATAAGGGGTTTATTAGACCGAGTATCTCTCCTTAGGGTGCTTGGTTTTATTCGTGAAGAAGAAGGACGGTAGTATGAGAATGTGTATTGACTACCGGGAGTTGAACAAGTTAACGGCGAAGAACCGGTACCCGTTACCGAGGATTGATGATTTGTTTGACCAGCTTCAAGGTGGCAGTTGGTTTTCAAGGATAGATCTTCGATCTGGCTACCATCAGCTAAAGGTGAAAGATCAAGATATTCCTAAAACAGCTTTTCGCATGCGTTATGGTCATTATGAGTTCCTCGTTATGTCATTTGGGTTGACCAACGTGCCAGCAGCTTTTATGGACTTGATGAATCGAGTGTGTCAGCCAATGTTGGATAAATTAGTGATTGTGTTATTGATGATATCCTGATTTATTCGAAGAGCGAGATGGAGCATGCCGGTCATATTCGAGAGGTGTTGAAAACGTTGAGAAGGGAGAAGTTGTATGCCAAGTTTTGCAAGTGCGCATTCTGCTTGCGCGAGGTTCAATTCTTGGGTCACGTGGTGAATCCGGAAGGGATTATGGTGGATCCGACAAAGGTGGAAGCGGTGATGCAATGGAAGTCTCCAAAGACGCCATCCGAGATCCGTAGTTTCTTGGGTTTGGCGGGCTACTACCGAAGGTTTATGCAAGACTTCTCTAAGATCGCTTCTCAACTAACCAACTTGACCTGGAAAGATGTAAAGTTTGTGTGGAGTCAAGCTCAGGAGCAGGCATTTGAAGAATTGAAGGTGAGGTTGACTCAAGCTCCTGTATTGCCGTTACCCGATAGAAGTGAAGATCTGGTGGTTTATTCTGATGCTTCCTACTCGGGGTTGGGGTGCGTGTTAATGCAGAGAGGAAAAGTTATAGCCTATGCATCCTGACAGTTGAAGGTTCATGAGATAAACTATCCTACTCATGATTTGGAGCTAGCAGTAGTGGTCTTTGCATTAAAGATTTGGAGGCACTACCTGTATAAGACGAAGTGCACCATATTCACTGACCACAAGAGGTTGAAGTACTTCTTCGAGCAAAAGATTTGAATATGAGGCAAAGAAGATGGTTGGAGCTAATAAAAGATTATGATTATGAGATCCACTATCTTCTGGGCGAAGCCAATGTGGTGGCGGATGCCCTTAGCCGAAAGGCAAGACCCGAGCCGATTCGGGTGAAAGCGTACCAGCTGATTATGACCTCTGATATGATGAAGCAAGTCAAAGAGTTTCAGGGTGAGGCACTGAAAGAAGATCATCTTAACTCTGAAAGGATGAGAGGTCTGGTTGTGGAATTGGGTGAAAACACACTCGGTGTTAAAACCCGATTCGGGCGGATGTGGATTCCTCGTTTTGGGGATCTACATGTGAAAATTTTGGATGAAGCTCATAAGACTCGATACTCTATTCATCCCGGTGCTATAAAGATGTATCAAGACATGAAGAAACACTACTGGTGGCCGGGTATGAAGCGTGATGTGGTGGAGTATGTGAGTAGGTGCCTTACTTGTTTGCAAGTGAAAGCCGAGCACCAAAAGCCGTATGGGAAGATTCAACCTTTGGATATACCGGAATGGAAGTGGGAGCACATCACCATGGATTTCATACAAAGTTGCCGCGTACTCCGAGAGGGTATGATGCTATATGGGTGATCGTTGACCGCTCAAAGAAGAGTGTGAAGGGTTTGCAAGAACATAAAAACTAGTTTAACCATTTAAACTTTCTGAAAAACGCAGTGGAATTACAACTTTATAAACATGTTTATAAGCTGAAAAATATGTTCATTAGATGATTTATATATGTGTAAAACAAACCCATATAACAAAGGATCATTTATGTGAATATGCAAGCTATGAATATATGTAAAACTACATAAAATCACAGCCACATTGAGCTGTGATTTCTACCTTTCAGCAGCCTTCAAAACCGTGGATGAAGGAATGAGATGAAGATGATGAGGATGTCGAATATGCAGCCCTCAAAGGAGAGAACCTCAAGTTGCTATACCCACAAGCTTGTTCCAAACACCTTGTTTGCTAGGAAGTATGACACCAAGTGTTATCCAACTCCTTGAAACCAAAAATCAGCCTTGAACCCCTTCAAACTTCAGCCAAGAATTCGATTTCTATGAGAGAGGAAGGAGAGAAAAGGTATTGCATGTGTGAGAGAGAGAAAGTCTTGAATGATGGAAGAGTGTATGTGTGGTTAAGTCTTGCAAATAACAAGAATGATTGGTTCTCCCAAGCCACATTGGGCGGCCAAAAGGTTGTGTTTAAAATGGGTTTCCCACCCATTTTATTCCCTTGTTTTATTTGAACTCTTCATCTATTCAAGTTATAAAAAGTAAAACCTAGTTGTAATTGTTATAACACAACATTCTTTTATATGCCATTATCTAACCATTTTAAATAATGAAACAAATAAATCTCTCTTGAACAAAATCATCTATATAATTTTGTTCTAACACAAAAGCAATATTTAGAAAACCAATTTTCTAAATTAGGTGTCTATATTTGTTGTATGATCCTATCAATAAACAAATATTTGTTGGTATTTGTATAACTTGTTATTGGGTAAGACCTGACTTGGATCATAACGTACTAACCACATCAATCTTGTATGTGTCTTGGGCATATAAGATCCTACAATCTCCCACTTTCACAAGATTCATAGAAGATTGATGCAAGCAGTAAATGCCACCTAGCAATGGTTTACTACACTTAATACGTATGACTAAGTGCCATTCAATAACATCATCTTCTTCAAGTACCATACTTGAAATGTTTTAGGTGAATCAATCATCTATCTTTTTGTCACAGATGTCATGTTAAATCCTTGAGACACGGAGTGATCATTCTCATTGATTTAACTTTATCAGGCCTTAGACATCTTACTCTCAACGAATAAGAGGAACAAATCCCATCTTGACAACATACGTCTCTCACAATTACCTTATATTATACCTGAATTCAGACATATGTACTGCCATATTTCAGAACAGTGAAGAACTGAGCCAAAGTATAATATTTGGTAAATATCAAGACCCAATATGTATCTCAGGTCAGAGGATACCAAATGATGTTCGCCTTTACTCAAAATTACTTATGATCAATCAGGAAGATTCCATGTAGTAATATTTGAGATGCAGGTCAGTCCAATATTTGCATCCCACAAATATCTATGAACCTTGCCAGCAACCCATTGCTCTATATTCATCCTTATGAATATCAACCAATCCAAGTTCATAATAATCTTACTCTCACACTTGTTCCCACAAGTATGAACGACTACGGACATTTAGACATGCTAAATCGGAACATTAATTGAAATATGCTAAATCGGAACATTAATTGAAATATTATAACCAAATAATTTTATTCAAATAATAAAGAGTTCCACATATCCAAATATAAAATTTACAGATCAAATCCAATCACTTGAATATCAAAGTCCCATGGCACAAGTATGACCTTCATGCTTTGCCTTTTCAAGGAGTTTCGTGAGAGGATCCGCAATGTTTTGATCCGTGCGAACTTTGCGAATACATATCTTTCCCTTTTAAACATCTCGTATGTAGTTGAATCTCCGCTCAATGTGCCTAGTCTTTTGATAAGCACGAGGTTCCTTGATTTAAGCAATCGCACCCTTGTTATCACAAAAGATCTCTAGGGGGTCCTGAATGGAAGGGACAACCCCTAGATCGGCAATGAATTTCTTCAACCATGCAGCTTCTTGAGCTGCCAATGAGGTGGCGACGTATTCTGATTTTGTAGTTGATAGAGCCACCACATCCTGCTTGGAGCTCTTCCAAGAGACCGCTCCTCCATTCAGAATGAAAATGTATCCCGATTGTGACCGTGAATCGTCACGATCGGTTTGGAAACTCGCATCCGTGTAACCTTTTACTACGAGTTCCTCATCACCAGATCCATAGATTAGGAACATATCTCTTGTCCTCTTAGGTACTTGAGTATGTTCTTAACAGCCATCCAATGACCGTTTCCAGGATTTTGCTGGTATCGGCTTGTCATGCTTAGGGCGCATAACACGTCCGGTCGAGTGCATATCATCGCATACATGATGGATCCAATAGCAGATGCATATGGGATTGCCTTCATTTTATCTTGCTCATCCTTTGAGCTAGGACATTGAGTCGTACTCAATATCGTTCCTCTTTGAATAGGTACGGTACCTTTCTTAGAGTTCTCCATCTTGAACCTTTTCAAGATTTTATCAATATATGCACTTTGATTTAAACCAATCAACCGCCTTGATCTATCCCTATAGATCTTTATTCCTAGAATATAGGCGGCTTCACCAAGATCCTTAATGAAAAAACAACTTCCAAGCCAGGTTTTTACACCTTCCAAGGTTGGAATGTCATTTCCAAATAGTAGTATGTCATCAACATACAATACTATGAAAGTTATTGTGCTCCCACTAGCCTTCTTATACACACAAGCCTCATCAGCATTTTTGATGAAGCCAAATTTCTTTACCTCCTCATCAAAACGGTGATTCCAGCTTCTCGATGCTTGTTTCAATCCATAGATTGATTTCTTTAACTTGAATACTTTATTAGGATGTTTTGGATCTACAAAACCTTCAGGCTGAACCATATAGACATCTTCCTCAAGATATCCATTTAGGAAAGCGGTTTTGACATCCATTTGCCAAATCTCATAATCATAATGAGCAGCTATGGCAAACAATATCCTTATAGACTTTAGCATCGTAACAGGTGAGAAGGTTTCATCATAGTCAACCTCTTGAGTTTGAGTGAAACCCTTTGCTACAAGTCTAGCTTTATAAGTATCCAAGTTTCCATGCATATCGGTTTTCTTCTTGAAAACCCACTTACTTCCAACTATCATGGAATTAAGAGGTGGTGCAACAAGTTCCCAAACTTGATTGTCATACATGGATTGCATCTCAACGTTCATGGCTTCAAGCCATTAGTCACAATCCGAATTGGACACTGCATTATGGTATGTGGTTGGTTCATCTGAATCTACCACATAGCATCCATCCATGAAAAATCCATATCTTTCAGGTGGATTACTAGTTCTACCACTTCTGTGAACGTCTTGTGTGTATTGATCAACCCCTTGATCATCCTCAACATCCTCATGTTGAGTGCTAGTTTCAACCAAACGTGCATCGGGTTGTGGTTCTTGATCCTCTTCAAGATCCACTGTTCTACTGCCAGCTCCTTCCATAAGGAACTTTACTTCTAAGAACTCACCCTTTCTGGCAACAAACACCTTTTGTTCCAGTGGATCATAGAAATAATATCCCATAGAATCTCTAGGATATCCAACAAAGATACACTTGGTGTATCGGACTTCTAATTTGTTTGGGGTGGGAGTCTTAACATAATCCTCACAACCCCAGACCCTTAAGTATGATAGGGATGGAACTCTTCCATGCCATATCTCAAAAGGTGTCCTTTCCACCTTTTTGGTTGGGGCCATATTTAGCATACGGGCCGCGGAGAGCAAAGCGAAACCCCAAAATGATAGAGGTAATGTGCTTCTAGCCATCATAGATCGAACCATATCCAATAAGGTTCGATTTCTCCTTTTAGACACACCATTATGTTGTGGTGTTCCAGGTGGAGTGAGTTGTGAGACAATCCCACAACTCCTAAGATGATCTTGAAAAACATCACTTAGGTATTCACCTCCTCTATCGGTACGGAGAACTTTAATTGACTTGTTGAGTTGATTTTCTACTTCATTCTTGAAGATTTTGAACATTTCAAAAGCTTCATATTTGTGCCTTAATAAGTACACATACCCATAGCGACTATAATCGTCGGTAAAGGTGATGAAGTATCTTTCACCATTCCTAGTCATTGGTTTAAAAGGACCACATACATCCGAACGTATGATTCCTAATAAATCTTTTCCCTTTCGTTAGTTCCACTAAAGGGTGCCTTAGTCATTTTTCCTTGTAAACAAGATTCACAAACATCAAATAAATCACATTTATTTGTTTTTAAAAGACCATTCTTTTGAAGTGTTTTTATGTGTTTCTTGTTTATATAACCAAGACGACAATGCCAAAGATAGGTATTACTCAAATCCATTTTGAGTTTCTTGGTGATAGTTTGGTACAATGAACTATTTAAAGTATTTTCATGAACCAATTCATAAATCCCATTATGGGAATAGCTTTAAATAGAACATATCATTTAAAGAAACATGAATATCATTTTCAACAAAAGATAATACATAATCATAATGTCTTAATTGGGATACAGAAATAATGTTCCTAGTCAAACTAGGAGCATACAAAATATTCTTCAAAATAACATCCAAGCCACTTGGAAGTTTTAGGATGTAGTCCCCACGAGCTTCAACTAAGACTTTAGTTCCATTGCCCATGAAGAGGCTAACATCCCCTTGATTGAAGTCCCTAATTCTTGTGAACCCCTACAACAAGTTACAAATATGAGTTCCACATCCGGTATCCAATACCCATGTGTTAGAAGATGTAACATTAAGATCAATATGGATCATGTAAATTGTACCTGAGGTCTTCCCGGCATCCCTCTTTGCTTTCAACTCTTTGAGATGGACAGGACAATTCCTTGCCCAATGTCCAATCTCCCCACACTTGAAGCATGGGTCATTAGTAGCAACCTTTTGCTTCTTCTCTTGTGGTTTCGGTGGCACCCTTACCACCCCTTTCCCCTTTCCCCAAACGGGTCCCTTACCCTTGGCAACCTTTGCCTTAGGTGCGGGATAAGGCCTTTTCTTATTCCCACCTTCATTGATGGTGAGAACGGGTAAAACCCTTTTACCCATAGCCGCCTCGGCTGTTTTAAGCATTGAGTGAAGCTCACCAATGCTCTTGTCCCATGCATTCATGTTGTAGTTCAAGACGAATGTCTAGAACTTCTTGGTAAGGACATTTAGGATCAAATCCGTAGCCAATTCCTTTGAGACGGGACAATTAAGCCTCTTGAGGCGGTCAATATGACTTTTCATCTTAAGTACATAAGATGAAACCGATTGGTTGTTGTCCATACGACATGCATGGAGTGCTCGAACCGTTTCGAAGCGCTCAACCCTTGCTTGCTGTTGGAACGTTTCTTTCAGCTGGGTTATCATGTCATAAGCTCCGTGATGTTCATACTCCTTTTGGAGATCCGGAGTCATACTCGCTAGCATGAGACAAGACACTTGGACGGAGTCCTCAGTGTATTTCAGCCAATCGTTGTAGGCCTCCTCATCATCCTCAGTAGGTTGATCGGGGATAGGGTCGTCTAAAACATATGATCTTCTCTCTTGCTTGAGAACGATTCTCAACTTTCGATACCAATCAATAAAGTTGTTATGATTTAGACATTCCTTTTGGAGGATCGCTCATAATGATTGGTTGGACGCGGATGAGTTATCGTGATTTTCATTATTGGTGGCCATCTACAAAATTTAACAAAGATCTATTTTAGTATTTTCGATATTGCTATTTTTAATAATTAATGCCTTTTTAGGTCATTATTATATTAAAATCTAGAACCCAACATTACATTTAAATTGTGGTTAGGTGACCTTTATCCCACGATTTAAATTAATAAGGTGGTCAACGATTGACGGTTGCAACCATTTGCAACTTCTAGAGGTATGGGATCGACTTTAAACATCATATGTAAAGTCGGCATGTTAATCCCATCAACACCATTTGGAAACCATATTGTAGGTGATCCATTTAACATGGTTTGCAAATCAAGTTACCCTACTTGCACACACATGTGAGTTTACCAACATAAGTGGTTAGGTGACCTTTATCCCACCAATGTGGTATTCCCACCTTAAGTCACAAGTTCCCTCAAACTGGTTAGGTGACCTTTATTCCATTAAGAGTTTCCAAATGACTTAAGTGTTGTACAAAAGGATGGTGTTAAACTTGTTTGTTAAGTATTTAAAGTTTTCATAATTCTAGTTTAGAAAACTCTATGTACTTGTATTTGCTTGCTTTCAAATACAAGATACCCTATGGTTCTTTTAATAAAACCCATTTTATTATAAAACCATTAATCCTTTTAATAACCATTTATTAACACTTAATGATTAAGAACCATTTTATATTAGCTTGTTAAGATCATTTTTTTTAGATTGTTTATCATATCCAAATATCATACAATCATTCATAAAATCACAATCAAACAAGCATAATATAAACAACCACAATGTGCATAACCATAGCTACTATTGTGACCACACTTGTTTTCCATCACAAGTGTGGTCATTTGGTATTTCCTAAGGGTTGAATACAACACAAAATTGAGGTCCTTGTAGACCCCCACTTGAACTTGCATCCATATGCTTCAAGTCCTTCTTTTGTGTCTTCTTCTTGTGCTTCCTTCCCGAGCATCTTCTTTTACAAAAGATATATATCCTAATACATACTTTCTAGTAAAAGAAAAATACTCCTAATCTATTATTACATCCCAATGAATAAATAGACAAATTACATTTTTAAACAAAGAACAAATTAATATACAACCCCATTGAATAAATCAAAACCAAACATTGCATACATCCAAACCACACAAGCTGAAAAATTGGGTTTGCAAGGTTATGCACTATCATATGAACAACCATTCACATCATTCAACACACAAAATAAACCCCAACAAACCCTAAATTTTCAGCCAACATAAACTGAAAATTTGGGTTTGTTTGTCCAAACAAACAACAACCAAACATGTCAACCAATTGATATTTCTATCTTTCAAAGTTTAATCATAAGCATGAAGATATAACTTTGAAAGACATGGGGTTTATTGAATCATCCAAAATCAGCCTATAATTAGTTGATAATCATCCTTTAAAACCAATTTTAAACGACAAGAACAAGCAAGCTATCCACATAACCGGCTCTTGATGCCATTGAAGGGTTTGCAAGAACATAAAAACTAGTTTAACCATTTAAACTTTCTGAAAAACGCAGCAGAATTACAACTTTATAAACATGTTTATAAGCTGAAAAATATGTTCATTAGATGATTTATATATGTAAAACAAACCCATATAACAAAGGATCATTTATGTGAATATGCAAGCTATGAATATATGTAAAACTACATAAAATCACAGCCACATTGAGCTGTGATTTCTACCTTTCAGTAGCCTTCAAAACCGTGGATGAAGGAATGAGATGAAGATGATGATGATGTCGAATATGCAGCCCTCAAAGGAGAGAACCTCAAGTTGATATACCCACAAGCTTGTTCCAAACACCTTGTTTGCTAGGAAGTATGACACCAAGTGTTATCCAACTCCTTGAAACCAAAAATCAGCCTTGAACCCTTCAAACTTCACCCAAGAATTCAATTTCTATGAGAGAAGAAGGACAGAAAAGGTATTGTATGTGTGAGAGAGAGAAAGTCTTGAATGATGGAAGAGTGTATGTGTGGTTAAGTCTTGCAAATAACAAGAAAGATTGGTTCTCCCAAGCCACATTGGGCGTCCGAAAGGTTGTGTTTAAAATGGGTTTCCCACCCATTTTATTCCCTTGTTTTATTTGCACTCTTTCATCTATTCAAGTTATAAAAATTAAAACCTAGTTGTAATTTTTATAACACAACATTCTTTTATATATCATTATCTAACCATTTTAAATAATGAAACAAATAAATCTCTCTTGAACAAATTCATCCATATAATTTTGTTCTAACACAAAAGCAATATTTAGAAAACCAATTTTCTAAATTAGGTGTCTATATTTGTTGTATGATCCTATCAATAAACAAATATATGTTGGTGTTTGTATAACTTGTTATTGGGTATGACCTGACTTGGATCATAACGTACTAACCACATCAATCTTGTATGTGTCTTGGGCATATAAGATCCTACAGAGTGCTCACTTCCTACCGATGCGCGAGACATAATCATCCGAGAGGTTGGCCGATCTTTTCATCATGGAGATTGTGACCCGTCATGGTGTGCTGGTGTCGATTGTGTCCGATCGTGACACCCGTTTTACATCCAAGTTCTGGAAGAAATTCCACGACGCCATGGGGACAAGGTTACACATTAGTACGGCTTATCATCCCTAGACTGATGGTCAGTCAGAAAGGACCATTCAGACATTGGAAGACATGCTTCGGGCATATGTGATTGATTTCGGGGGAAGTTGGGATGACCACTTACCGTTAGCCGAATTCTCATATAACAACAGCTATAATGCCAGCATTGGTATGCCACCTTATGAGATGCTATACGGTAGGAGATGTAGGACACCCGTGTGTTGGGGTGATATCGGTCATAAAGAGTTAGGGAGCGTCGAGGTGATCGAGGCTACGACTGAAAAGCTTGAAAAGATCAAAGCCTACATGAAGGTAGCCAAAGACAGACAGAAGTCGTATACTGATAAATGACGCAGACCGATTGAGTTCCAGGTGGGTGACCGGGTTATGTTGAAGGTCTCACCTTGGAAGGGTATCATTCGGTTCAGAAAGCGGGGCAAGTTGAGCCCGAGGTACATAGGCCATTTCGAATTATTGCTCGAGTTGGAGAGGTGGCCTATAGATTGGAGTTGCCAGATGAGTTGAGTGGAATTCACCTGACATTCCATGTATCTCATCTACGGAAGTGTTTGGCGAACGAGAATATGATTGGTCCACCGGAGGATATCGAAGTGGATGAACGGCTTAATTATGTGGAGCAACCGGTGGCAATCATTGATCGAAAAGAGAAGAAGCTGAGGAATAAAGTGGTCCTACTTGTGCGTGTACAGTGGAAGCACAGAAAGGGATCTGAGTCCACGTGGGAGACTGAAGAAGAAATGAGACAGCATTACCCACGTTTGTTTGAGGAATAACAGGTTTCGGGGACGAAACCTATTTAAAGGGGGTGGACTTGTAACACCCGGTTATTTTAACAAAAAAAAAGTGAAGAAAGAGAAAGAAAAGACATTTTACCCATGTTGAGGGGTAAAAAGTGTCAAAATGACAAAAAGAATAAAAAGTGGGTGCATAAAGGAGATATGGCAGCCCATAATCTCCTGCACACTTCATTTCATTCGATTCTAGAGAGAGAAAGAGAAGAATTCGGGTTTTGAAGGAAGAACAAGAAAGAATTCAAATTCAAGGTAAGAATTCATGCGTTTATGGTGTTTTCGACTGGTTTGATCCTCGGATCTATGCTTATATGTGTTGTATGTGTTCGGATGTGTGTTTCTAGTGGGTTTCTAGACGGTTGAACTCAATTGCAAACGAGTTTGGAGGGAGCCATACTCAAAAGCTGCAAAGGTGAGTTCTAAGACCCCTATTTTACATGTTTTTGAATGATTTTGGGGCTGGAACGCATCTAAAAACTATTTGGGTGAGAAACCCATTCATGTATGTATGTGTAAGTGTATGATTCGTTTGGGGCTGATATGAACATAAGGTTTTTAAGGCAAACTATGAATTTCAGCATGATGTTCGACTAGGTACTATTGACATATGTTTTAGGTGTTTTCCTATGATTTTTATGATGTTTAAGTTTGTTCTAAGTGTGTAGTATGGTAGATCCGTGCTAAGGATGTGTTAAGATGATGATTGAGATCTGAAAATGGCACAGGTTAAGTTGTAGGTCCATTTACTCAACCGCATTAACTAATGCAGATGGCTAAGGAAATACGGCTAAGGCACTTACTCTGCCGCATTAACTAATGCGGACAGATAATGAAATGCGGCTAAGGCATTTACTCAGCCGCATTAACTAATGCGGACAGCCCAAGAAATGCGGATGACATTTGCTCACCCGCATTAACTAATGCGGACAGCCCAAGAAATACAGATGACATTTGCTCACCCGCATTAACCAATGTGGATAGCAAAAAGGAAATGCGGGATAAACACTTAGAATAAATTCTGACTTTTAGGAAAATGAGTAATGTAGGCTTTGACTTAGGAGATTCCCGTGGGTTATGTAAGTTGACTTTTGAGGTCATAGATAGTATGATGGGCATGTAATGATATGCGCTTGATGTTTATGCATGATGATGATGATGATGTTGAACGATTATACATGATATATGCTATGTATGAATGATATGTGTATGTTCCTTATGGCAATGTATGTTTATTTTTCCTATGACTTTACGTGTTATGATAATAAATGAACAAAGTATTATGTAACGTAAAGTGAAAAATAATGAAAGAAGAACATGATGATGAATGCATGCATTAATGAATGAATGAAAGAGAAATATGATGATGAATGCATGCATTAATGAATTAATGAAAGAAGTCTTGCAAGCATTGGAAATCAGGGTCCTTCTTTGTGATCGACCAAACGTGTAGTGCCTCTACCGCTTACCTCTAGTACTGTGGCATATGCTCAGCTGTTCATTTATTGACTTTGGCCCAGTAGCTAACACTGTTCGGGGTGTAGCATATGGTATTGGTACGAGAGATATCCGATGTGCAAGTAAAGTTATAACAAACGAATGAATGAATGAATGAATGAACGAAAGAGATAATAAAGATATTATCTATGTGTACGTATTGTGTATGATCGCGTGAAAGAATAGAATGGTTTTAATGAAAACAAAGTATGTTTATTATAAAACTAGAACTCACTCAGCAACGCTGACTTTTATGTGTTTCCAGTTGGCAGGTAGTGTTGCTGAGGATGGCACGAGGCGGCTACTCAGCTCTTTTGGGATGGCATTCCTTTGTTAATATTTTTGCAATGTATTATGTTGCAAGTATTTATAAAACAAAATGGTGTTTGCAGAGGATTCGGATAAACGGGATTACCTAAGGAATCCTCTTACTACTAAAAGTCACTGTTTATGACTATTTTCTAACTGATTAACGATGTATTACTTTGCAAAAGCTTTCATGATGAAATGAGATGTCTCTTTTGAATGTTTCCGCTACAATTTATTTAAATATCTGTAAATGTGTTTTATGTGCAATGATTGACCAGCTGTAAGCCTCCCGGGAACGGGGCCTTACAATATATATATATGTATGTATATATATATATATATATATATATATATATATATATATATATATATATATATAAGGCCCCGTTCTCGGGCACCTCATAGTTGGTCATTCATCACACATAAAACATACAATTAATTAAAATATCGCAGCGGAAATTAATTAAAACCATTTCATATATATATTAATGACAACTTTTGCAAAGTAATACAATACGGTTAAAGTTACAAGATATTATAATTGCATTACATCACAAAATGTCATTGTTAAACGAATGGATGCCATCCCAAAAATACCAAGTAGCTGCCCCGTGCCATCCCCCGCAACTTTTACCTGCCAACAGGAAAACACATAAAAGTCAGCGTTGCTGAGTGAGTTCTAGTTTTATAAATAAAATACTTTACTTTCGTTAAAACCTTTCTTTACTTTCATACGCGATCATGCATCATACGTACAGATAGAGAATATTACTTTTAACTTTCTTTAACATTCATTGTTCACCATCATATCCATATCATGCTTTCATTTCTTGCTTTTCGTTAACATTCTCTTACTTTTGTTCTCATTCTTTCGTAACGTACTTATTATCATTCTTTTACTTTCGTACTTGTTTACTTTCTTTCTTTCTTTCTTTCATACGTTACGTCATTCTTTTACATTCATATGGATTGATGAACAATACCCCGAACATTATGCACAAAGCTGATGCTGGACCTGTGGTAATTAAACCACGAACATTGTGCACGAAGCTGATCCAGTCACCTAGGGCAAGTCATCTCTCCCAGTCATTCAAACCAATTGGTCTTACCCCGAACATTGTGCATGAAGCTGATGCTGGACCTATGGTAATTAAACCACGAACATTGTGCATGAAGCTGATCCAGTCACCTAGGGCATACCAAAGGCCCTTGTCAATCTCAATGATTGACACTGTGTGCATCCTTTGGGGTAGCTAACCCGCATCACAGTTGAGCTAACGACAACATGGTTGTTCACCTCCTTTCATTTTTCTTGCAAGCCATTCTTTCGTTCATTATGTTTTACTTTTCATCATTGCTATGTTTCCTTTCATTACGTTATTCTTTACGTTCTTTCATTCGTTTGTCATACTATGTAAAATAATAACATAATATATAACGTATTTTATAACATAATATAAATACGGTTAATCATCATTAAAAGATAACACGTCATACATACCAAACATCATTCATACATTCCATAACCCAAAAACATCCCATAATTATGCTTAAAATAGGTAATCATTACCCATAAGTCAAATTTGGTCAAACCCTAGACATTCTGCTTTTTCCTGAAATTTTAGAAATATTCTAAGTGTCTAGACGCATGGACACTATTTGGGCATTTCTGCCCTGTCTAGACGTTTTGCCACTAAGCAGACGTCTGGACATACACTTAGTTACTTTCCACTTAGACGCATGGGCCTATTTAGGCGCATGGATACTATTGAGACGTTTGGGCCTAACACTTAGTCATCCTGACCAATATTCTAGGTGGTTGGGCACTATTCAGCCGCATGGGCCTGACTTAGACGCATGGGCACTTATGCAGTTGGGCACTGTTTAGGCGGTTGAGCTTTTGGGCGATTGGGAACACTTAGAAAATTAAACCGTTGGACGCATGGACTACTGTTTAGACGTTTGAGCAACTAACTTTTACTAATCAGCTTATTTTCACTCCCAATTACAAATCTAGCATGTTCTAAGCTTAGTTCTTACATTCTAAGCAACAAAATACATACTTAATCATAACTATAATATCGTTTACACCCAAAACATACACCCACCCACATACACAATCACACACACATACGGGTAGTAACTTGTTATTATAAAAACATGCACCATGCATTTTCCAGCCCCAAAGTTGTTCAAAACATGATAAAAGGGTCTTCTAGAACTCACCTTAACTGCTTCCGAGTTTGAACCCTGGTGTTGAACTTTCTCAGTCGTGTTTAACACCTAAAACCCACACACATATACCACCCGAACATACAATAACACCTTTCAGCATATGATCGAGACTAGAGCTATTTATAACATCAGAAAACCAAGAATTCTTACCAATAACTTCAAATTCTCCTTCTTCTTCTACAACTTCTGAGCGTTTTCTGCTCTCTCTCTCTCTCTCTTGAACAAAATGGGAAAAGTGTGCAGGCAAGAGTGGGCGGCCATGCCCACTTTTGTACCAACTTTTTGATATTTTGTCATTTGACACTTTTAACCTTTCAACTTGGGTCTTATAGCTTTTCTTTCTTTTCCTTTACTTTTATTCCTTCCATCATAACAAAAATAACCGGGTGTTACAAGTCCACCCCCCTTATATAGGTTTCGTCCCGAAACCTGTTATTCCACAAACAGATGAGAGTAATGTTGCCTCATCTCCCCTTCAGTCTCCCACGTAGACTCGGATCCCTTCCTGTGCTTCCACTATACACGCACAAGAGGAACCACTTTATTTCTTAACCTCTTCTCTTTACGATCAATGATCGCCACTGGTTGCTCCACGTAATTGAGCCGTTCATCCACTTCGATGTCCTCCAGTGGTACAATCATATCCTCGTCTGCTAAACACTTACGCAGATGAGATACATGGAATGTCGGGTGAATTCCACTTAACTCATCGGGTAGTTCAAGCCTATAGGCCACCTCTCTAACACGAGCAACGATTCGGAAACGCCCTATGTACCTCGGGCTCAACTTGCCTCGCTTTCTGTACTGAATGATACCCTTCCAAGGTGAGACCTTTAACATAACCCTATCAACCACCTGGAACTCAATCAGTCTACGTCGTTTATCGGCATACGGCTTTTGCCTATCTTTGGCTGCCTTCATGAAGGCTTTGATCTTTTCAAGCTTTTTAGTCATAGCTTCAATCCCCTCAATACTTCCTAATTCTTTCTGACTAATGTCACCCCAACAAACGGGTGTCCTTCATCTTCTACCATATAGCATCTCGTATGGTGGCATGCCAATGCTGGCATGATAACTGTTGTTGTACGAGAATTCTACTAATGGCAGATGGTCATCCCAACTTCCTCCAAAATCGATCACGCATGCTCGAAGCATGTCCTCAAGTGTCTGGATCATCCTCTCAGACTGATCGTCCGTCTGAGGATGGTAAGTCGAGCTAATGTGTAGCCTCATTCCCATCACATCGTGGAATTCATCCAAAACTTAGATGTAAGCTGAGTGTCACGATCAGATACAATAGACACTGGTACACCATGACGAGCTACAATCTCCTTGATAAATAGGTTCGTGAGTCTCTCAGAGGAATACGTCTCTCGGATCGATAGGAAGTGAGCACTCTTCGTCAAATGATCAACTATCACCCATATAGCATCATACCCTTTCGGGGTACGTGGTAACTTCATAATAAAGTCCATGGTGATATGCTCCCACTTCCACTCGGGTATATCCAAAGGTTGGATCTGATGCTCCGCCTTCACTTGCAAACAAGTAAGGCATTTACTCACATGCTCTGCCACATCACGCTTCATACCCTACCACCAATAATCCTTCTTCATATCGTGGTAGATCTTGGTAGCACCAGGATGAATGGAGTATCGAGTCTTATGAGCCTCGTCCATTATCTTGCCACGTAAATCCCCGTAACGAGGAACCCATATTCGTCCGAGTCGGGTTCTAACACCAAGAGTGTTCTCACCCAACTCCGTGACTAAACCGTTCATCCTTTCGGAGTTAAGGTGATCTTCTTTCAAAGCCTTGTCTTGAAACTCCTTGACCTGCGTCATCACGTCAGAGGTCATAATAAACTGATCTGGTTTCACCCGAATCAGCTCGGGTCTCTCTTTAGGCAAAGGGCATCTGCCAACACGTTGGCCTTGCCCGGATGGTAATGGATCTCGCAATCGTAATCCTTTATGAGCTCCAACCATCGCCTTTGCCTCATATTTAAGTCTTTTTGCTCGAAGAAGTACTTCAAGCTCTTCTGGTCTGTAAAGATTATGCACTTCGTCCCGTATAGGTAGTGCCGCCAAATCTTCAACGCGAAAACCATAGCGGCTAGTTCTAGATCGTGCGTGGGATAGTTGACTTCATCGGTTTTCAGCTGTCGGGATGCGTAGGCTATCACCCTTCCACGTTGCATCAACACGCAACCTAGCCCAGAATAAGAGGCATCGAATATATCACTAAGTCTTCACTTCCCTCGGGCAATGTCAAGACAGGAGCTTGAGTTAATCTTGTCTTCAACTCCTCAAAAGCATCTTCGTGTTCTCAACCCCACACGAACTTTACATCCTTCGATAATATCCCACCAACCCCAAGAAGCTACGAATCTCGGATGGCGTCTTTGGAGATTTCCATTGCATCATCTCCTTCACCTTTGTCGGGTCTACCATAATCCCCTCGGGATTTACCACGTGACCCAAGAACTGAACTTTGCGCAACCAGAACACGCACTTGGAGAACTTAGCATACAACTTCTCCTTTCTCAATGTCTCTAACACCTCTCGAATATGACCGGCATGCTCTTCTTCACTCCTTAATAAATCAGGATATCATCGATAAACACAATCACTGATTTCTAACATGGCCGACACACTCGATTCATCAAATCCATAAAAGCAGCTGGCGCGTTAGTTAAACCGATAGACATAACGAGAAACTCGTAGTGTCCATAACGCGTGCAAAAAGCTGTTTTAGGAATATCTTGCTCCTTCACCTTCAACTGATGGTAGCCAGATCGAAGATATATCCTCAAGAACCAACTGGCACCTTGGAGCTGATCAAACAAGTCATCAATCCTCGGTAACGGGTACCAATTCTTCACGGTCAACTTGTTCAACTCACGGTACCAATTCTTCACCGTCAACTTGTTCAACTTGTCTGCAGTCATCGTCTCGAATAGTTGAGGGTACTTAAGCTTCATTTGATCTTCACGTTCCCACGTGAATTCCGGTCCACGTCGTGAGTTCCAACGAACTTTGACTATGGGTATCTTGCTTTGCATAAGTGTTTTCACCTCACGGTCCATCACCTTGACTGGTTCTTCGATAAAGCGTAATTGCTCATCCACTTGAACATCTTCTAGTGGTACAATTAGTGTTTCATCAGATAAACACTTCTTCAGATTCAAAACGTGAAACATGTTGTGGACTCCACTCAGTGAATCAGGTAAAGCTAGCCGATAGGCCACTGGACCTATCCTTTCCAATATCTCCAATGGTCCAACATACCTCGGATTTAGCTTTCCTCGCTTGCCAAACTGAACTACGCCTTTCCACGGTGAGACTTTCAATAGGACCTTGTCGCCAATTTGAAACTCTAGAGGTTTTCATCTCTTGTCAGCAAAACTTTTCTATCTATCTCTCGCTGCAGCCATACGATTCTGTATCTGCACGATCTTCTCAGTGGTTTCAGTATTAGCTCGGGACCCGTTATTTGAAAGTCACCAATTTCTGCCCAGCAAACCGGAGATTGACACTTTCTTCCATACAAAGCCTCGAAAGGTGCTGCATGTATGCTAGTGTGATAACTGTTATTATAGGAAAATTCCACCAAGGGTAGGTGAACTTCCCAGTTGTTTCCGAAGTCAATCGCACAAGCACGAAGCATATCCTCCAAAGTCTGTATTGTACGCTCACTCTGGCCGTCAGTTTGTGGATGATAAGCAGTACTCATATCCAATCGTGTACCCAGAGATTTTTGTAGCGATTGCCAGAAGTGTGACGTGAAACGAGCGTCATGATCAGAAATAATCGAGATTGGTACACCGTGTCTGGAAACGATTTCCTTAAGATACAATTAATTTCTCCATCTTATCTGTTTCCTTAATTGCAAGGAAGTGAGCAGACTTGGTCAACCGATCTACAATGACCCGGATTATGTCACAACCAGTATTAGTCCGGGGTAATTTCGTGATAAAATCCATAGAAATTTGTTCCCATTTCCACATTGGTATCTCGGGTTGTTGTAACAGTCCGGATGGTTTTTGGTATTCCACCTTCACCTTTGAGCTGGTCAAACACTTGCTCACATACGTAGCTACATCCGCCTTCATATTAGGCCACCAATAGTGCACCTTTAGGTCGTGATACATCTTGTCAGATCCAGGATGTATGGAGTATTTAGACTTGTGTGCCTCACTCATCACTAAATCCCTCAGATTTCCATAGACAGGCACCCAAAGTCTATCCATGAAGTACCGAATTCCATCCACTTTCACTACCAACTGCTTATCCATTCCCCGTAATGACTCAGAACCAATATGTTCCTCTTTCAAGGATTCTATCTGTGCTTCCTTAACTTGTTCGGGTAGATGGGCACTAATTGTAAGTCGTAAAGCTCGCACCTGCCTGGGTTTAGCTGTTTCCTTTCACTTAGGGCATCGGCAACTACGTTCGCCTTTCCAGGATGGTACTTGATAGCGCAATCATAATCATTCAAAAGCTCTACCCAATGTCGTTGCCTCATATTTAACTCTTTTTGCTCAAAGATGTGCTGAGACTCTTGTGATCGGTGTAGATAGTGCATTTAGTACCGTACAAGTAATGTCTCCAAATCTTTAAGGCAAAAATCACTGCACCCAATTCCAAGTCATGGGTGGTATAGTTCTTCTCGTGAACCTTCAGTTGTCTCGAGGCGTAAGCTATCACTTTGTCGCGTTGCATCAGGATACAACCCAATCCTTGAATGGATGCGTCACAATACACCACGAAATCATCTGTTCCCTCTGGCAGTGCCAATATCAGTGCACTACAGAGTTTCTGTTTTAGTAGCTGAAAAGCCGCTTCTTGACTTTCACCCCATTTGTATGTCGTTCCTTTGTGGGTCAAGGCTGTGAGAGGTTGTGCGATTTTAGAGAATCCCTGCTAATCCCAGAAATTGCCTTATCTCGCTCGGTGTTTTGGGTATAGCCCAATTCTTTATCGCTACAATCTTGGCAGGATCAACATGTATTCCCTTCTCATTAACAATGTGACCTAGAAATTGCACTTCGCGTATCCAAAAGTCACACTTAGAGAATTTGGCGTACAATTGCTCATTCTTTAATAGTTCCAAGATTAATCGTAGATGCTCTTCATGGTCCTCCTCGGTCCTAGAGTATTCAGTATGTCATCGATAAACACAATAACAAACTGATCGAGATAGGGTTTGCACACACGATTCATGAGGTCCATGAACACCGCAGGTGCATTAGTCAACCCAAAAGGCATGACCAAGAACTCGTAATGACCATAACAAGTACGGAATGCAGTTTTGGAGATGTCCTCCTAACGGACTCTGAATTGATGATAACCAGAACTCAAGTCAATCTTCGAATAATAGCTGGATTCCTGAAGCTGATCAAACAAGTCGTCGATACGAGGTAAAGTGTCACACCATCAATTTCCACCAACGGGGTTTTACCGTTAGGCGTGTGACATACCAGGATCTCAGACACAGTCATATCGAACGACACTATATGAATTTAAAATAAATGTTTGACTTCATGCAGAAGAACATAAACAAAGTTTACAACAGTGCAGAAACGTATACATGATTTGTAAATCCATTACATGACAGTTACAGGAGCCAAATCTAACAAAATGTTCAATGCTGAAAATAAAGTAGATGAATGCATGTCTTGAGTGCGTTTCCTGTAGCGTGCATCATGAGCTTATGCGTTCCTGTGACCTGAGAAAACATGCTAAAATGTGTCAACATAAAGTTGGTGAGTTCACAGGTATAATCAACGAGAAATGTGTTCAAAAGCGTTTCAATGGTTTAGTATATAGAGCATATCGCTAGGTAGCTAGCCTATGTTCATGTTCTTAGCGTTTCGAACCGAAGCTGACTGTTTGCGTCCTATATGTTTGTGGTATCCCCGTCACGTCTCACCAGACAGTGACAAATGTTAGGTCAATAAAGAACCCGTTTGACCTCCAATCAAGCTAGCGCGACTAGCCCGGGCGGGGTTTGTCAGACCCAGTAGTACTGCTCAGAATTACCTCGCTAATCTCATTACTAACGGTTCGAGAGTGTCAGGACTGTTATGTGTGTTTGCACTAACGTAACAAGTGATATCATAATACTACAACCATTTATGTAAATCTGTTTGCATATTTTCTCCCCCAAAAAGGAAAGAGAGTAAAATAAGGGCTGTGAAGACTCACTGCTTATGTAGTATGTATGTAGGATGAAGCCTCCCAAGTGTTGTTCACAATGAACTGTCAAACACCTATTGGCAGTTATGTTAAACGTTAATGTTGTGTCTAGTGTTAATAGGAATGTTTAGTCGGGTCGGTCGCATTGGTTCGGTCGTGTGTGACACACACAAGCAGGCATGCACGTATCAGTCTTTATGTAGATCCCCAAATGGGTTGTCGATATTTGTAAACGATTAGGTTGTTTTAGGTTGAAAAAGTATGTGCTTGTTGATTGCGTTGACTTTAATCTTTGTGGTCAAGAAATGAAACTTAATTGATGTTAACTTATCATCACACGATAGACACACCGCACACAAGAAGAACTCACTCACAACAACTCCAATCGCATAACGAGACTAGACGCACGACTGGACACTTCATCCGCACGAACGAGCCTTCAATCGTACGAATCAACTTCACTCGTACGATTGAACCCTCATTCTTGCGACTCAGTATTTAGTCGTACCACACATCACCCATTCGCACGACTCAAAGGCCATTCGCATGACTGAACCTTCATTCGTGCGATTGGACCTTCAGTCGTGCGATGCACAGTCGCACACATTCATCCGACTGACTCAATCGCACACACACCCAATCGCATGCATTCAGTCGCATGACACGCTCATACGCCTGGACTCAGTCGCACGATTCCCTTAATCGCACCACCCAGTCGCACGACACGTCCAGTCGTACGGCTCAGTCGCACGACTGGCACAGTCGCGAACTGCAGCAGATCGCGACTGCTGTTGGGGTTGATTAGCCTTCGGCTGTTCCGTGCACGGTTTTCACATATCAGGGACTTCCAGAAACACTTTCCTAACATATCTAAGTAAATGCACATGCTGATTGACCTCACACACACCCCCATGACCACATGCATTAGGGTTGAACCCGAACACCTAAACCCTAGTTTGCAACAGGGAAACGAGCAATAAAATGGATGACCTAGGTCGCCTACCTGTTAGGATCGTGCTATCTCAGCTTTTGCGTGGTTTAGCCGACGAAATCGAGCTCAAACGAGGCGGTTCGTGGTGCTAGTAGGTGGTAGAAAGGTGTAGGGAACAAAGTGAAGAAGATGGAAGAATTGGGAGTCAAATGAAAATAAGGGCTGGTAAGGGGTTTATATACCCAGCCCTAGTTTGGGAATTTGTCACGTTTAGTCCTCGCACTTAGCCCCCAATTCCCGAATTTGTTTCGGTTGATAACGACGTAGATGGGCGAGCTATGTTAATTAAGAGGATTCTTTAAGTAATTAGATCCTCTACAAACACCCGTGTTAGTATTAATAATTATTTAACGATGTCGGTGGCGGTGCTTGTATACGTTTCGGGTAATAACGAGTATGTGACAATGATAACGACAACGGTTTGAGTAGTGTTAACCTGAAATTACGGGGTGTCACATCATCCCCTTGTTGCAGGAATTTTCGTCCTGAAATTAGTACATCATGTTACGAGGTTCAACGGGGAATACAAGGCTCAACGGTTTGTAACGCATGTTGAATAGAGTTTCTGCGTATCTTAAGAGGTAGATGCCTGATTCTGGAACAGTTGCGGGTACTTCTTCTTCATCTGATCCTCGCGTTCTCAGGTAAACTCTGGTCCACGCTTTGAGTTCCAACGGATTTGGACGATAGGGAAACGACTATGTTTGAGCGTCTTGACCTCTCGGTCCATGACTTCCACCGTTCCTAGATGAAACGTAGTTGTTCGTCAACATGTATCTCGTCTAACGGGACGGCGAGAGTCTCGTCTACCAGGCATTTCCTCAAGTTGGAAACATGGAACACATCGTGTACTCCACGGAGTTCTTCGGGTAGATTCAGCTGATAGGCCACGGGGCCAACCCATTTGACAATCTCAAACGGTCCCACGTATCTAGGGCTTAGTTTCCCCCGTTTCCCGAAGCGAATAACGCCCTTCCAAGGTGACACTTTCAAAAGCACTTTGTCACCTATGTGAAATTCCAACGGTCGCGACGCTTATCAGCGTAACTTTTCTGTCGGTCACGGGCTGCTGCCATACGGTTACGGATCTGCACAATCTTCTCAGTCGTCTCATGCACAAGTTCAGGGCCGGTGAGTTGACTTTCTCCAACTTCTCCCAACAAATTGGTGATCGGCACTTACGGCCATACAGTGCCTCAAATGGAGCAGCTCTGATCGACGTGTGATAGCTATTGTTGTATGAAAACTCCACTAACAGTAAGTGAGTTTCCCAACTGCTGCCAAAATCTATCACTCAGGCACGCAACATGTCTTCTAAAGTCTGGATCATACGCTCGCTCTGGCCATCGGTTTGAGGGTGATACGCGGTGCTCATATCCACCGCGTTCCCAATGCTCGTTGTAAAGATTGCCAGAAGTGTGAGGTGAATCGAGCGTCACGATCAGACATGATGGAAATTGCCACACCGTGCCGAGAGACTATTTCCCTTAGGTAGATACGAGTCAACTTTTCCATGCGGTCAGTCTCCCGGATTGCCAGAAAATGTGCGGATTTCGTCAAACGATCTACAATTACCCAAATGTATCGCATCCGCTGGGAGTCCGAGGAAGTTTCGTGATAAAGTCCATAGATATCTGCTCCCACTTACATACTGTATTTCTGGCTGTTGGAGTAAACCAGACGGCCGTTGATACTCCACCTAAACCTTAGAACAGTTAAGCATCTGCTTACATATGTGGCAATGTCGGCTTTCATATTCGGCCACCAGTAAAGGAGTTTGATATCGTGATACATCTTGTCTGAACCCGGATGAATAGAATTCCGGGACTTGTGAGCTTCATCCATCACTAGTTCTCGTAGGTCTCCATATAGAGGAACCCATGTTCGGTCCATGAAATAACGGATTCCTCAGGCTTGGCTTCCAGTTGCTTCTCCATGCCTCATAGCTATTCGGTTTTAAGTTCTCTCTTCTAATGCCTCGAGTTGAGCATTACGTATTTGTTCGGGTAACCCGGTGTGAATGGTGAGTTTTAATGCTTGAACTCGTCTTGGCTTAGGTGTCTCCTTTCGACTTAAGGCATCTGCTACCACATTTGCCTTGCCCGGATGGTACTTGATCGCACAGTCGTAGTCGTTCAACAACTCGACCCAACGACGTTGTCTCATGTTCAGCTCCTTCTGTTCAAAGATGTGCTGGAGACTCTTGTGATCGGTGTAGATGGTGCACTTGGTACCGTACAGTAGTGTCTCCATATCTTGAGTGCAAATACGACTGCTCCAAGCTCTAAGTCGTGAGTCGTGTAGTTTTTCTCGTGAACCTTCAATTGTCGGGAGGCATAGGCAATCACCTTATTGCGTTGCATTAGACGCAACCGAGGCCTTGTATAGAAGCATCACAGTAAACTACAAAATCATCGGTTCCCTCAGGCAGGATAGAATCGGTGCTGTACAGAGTTTCTGCTTCAGGACCTGGAATGCGGATTCTTGTTTGTCACCCCAATTGTACGTAGTGCCTTTATGAGTTAATGCGGTGAGAGGTTGGCAATCTTTGAGAACCCTTCGATGAACCGTCGATAATAGCCAGCCAACCGGAGAAACTGTCGTACCTCGGTCGGAGTCCTAGGCGTAGCCCAGTTCTTGATGGCTTCTATCTTTGCTGGGTCGACCTGTATCCCATTCTCATTAACCACATGACCCAAGAAATGGACCTCTCGTATCCAGAAGTCACACTTTGAAAATTTAGCATACAATTGTTCTCGTCTCAACAGCTCCAGAATCAGTCTAAGGTGCTCTTCGTGTTCTTCCTTATTCTTTGAGTAAATAAGGATGTCATCGATGAAGACAATGACGAACTTGTCCAGATAGGGTTTGCACACTCGGTTCATGTCCATGAAAACCGCTGGCGCATTGTCAACCCGAATGGCATAACCAAAAACTCGTAGTGGCCATACCTCGTTCTGAAAGCAGTCTTTGAAATGTCTTCTTCTCGAATCCTTAGTTGATGATAACCCGATCTTAGATCTATCTTGGAATAGAACTCGACCCTTGTAGTTGATCGAACAGATCATCGATGCGCGGGAGAGGATAACGATTCTTAACCGTGCCTTGTTCAATTCTCTGTAATCGATACACATACGAAAGGTTCCGTCTTTCTTCTTGACGAACAGGACTGGGGCTCCCCACGGTGATGAGCTAGGTCTGATAAACCCTTTATCCAATAGTTCCTGCAATTGCGTAGACAGCTCTTGCAGTTCCTTTGGAGCAATCTGTACGGTGCTCTTGCGATAGGGGCGGCTCCCGGTACCAAATCAATCTGGAACTCGACTTGGCGATGCGGTGGGAGACCGGGCAGGTCTTCAGGGAAAACCTCAGGATAATCACGTACAACAAGGATATCTTCAATCTTCTTTTCCTCGGTTTCTTTTTTAGTGACTATAGCAAGGAAAGCGGTATGATCCTTACGCAAACACTTCTGGGCTTTCATGTAGGAGATGATTCCCAAGACCATAACACTCCTTTCGCCCTGAACTGATAAAATTTCACCACTAGGAAGTGGTACGCGAATGATTTTCTCACCATAGATGATCTCAGCTTGATTCTTGGACAACCAGTCCATTCCAACAACTACATTGAAACTACCAAGTGTGACAGCATCAGTTCTATATCTAACTCATGACCACATAATCCTAGCTTGCATCCCTTAATGATATGGGTTGCCTCAATTAGTTTCCCATCAGCTAATTCTACGGTGTCACTAGGGTCCACATCAGCTAAGGTCACATCTAAGAATTTAATGAACTTGTTGGAAACAAAACTCTTGTCAGTGCCGGTATCAAACAGTATAGTAGCAAAACAACCATTCAGGGGAAACGTACAAGTAACCACATTCTGATCATCCCTTGCCTCGCCAGAACCAATCACAAAGGCACGACCTTTAGCATTGCCTCCGTTGTTGCCCTTGTTTCCGCCCTTCAGTTGTGGGCAATCCTTCCGGTAGTGACCCTCCTTACCATACTCATAGCAGCCTCTAGTCACTCCGCCCTGGCGTTGTTGTTAGGGTTGTTGCTGAGTCATCAGTTAACCCCTGCAGTCTTTAGCTGCGTGACCCATCTTTCCACACCTCTGACAACGGAGTCGATCAGACGGGCCATGATGATGAAAGTTGCACCGGTTACACTTAGGGTACTTGCCCGCGTAGCTGCTCGATCCCTAACCATTGTTGTTGCTGTTGCTGTTTTGGTTGTTGTTGGTGAAGCTTCTTGATGAGTCAAACTTTCTGGTCTGTTGTTGCTGAGTGTTATTGGAGCTTGAAGACTTGTTGCTGTTGCCATCCCATTTCCTTTATGATCTGATGAACCAGAAGCAGCGCCACGTTTAGGCAAGGTACCCTGTGCCACTGCCTGATCAGTGAGTTTGTGAGCTAGTCGGATAGCCTGCTGAATAGTGACAGGATCAGCAGCCATAACACTAGCTTGGATTTGAGGAGCTAGACCATCAATGTACTTCTCGATCCGTTTGTAGGTCGGGGTCACCATCTGAGGACACAGAGCAGCCAACTCGTGTGAACGAGTCGTGTTTTCCTCAATGTCAGAACCATTCATATTTAAATTCCAAAACTCTACTTCTAGTTTTTGGACTTCGCTTCTGGGGCAATACTCTTCTTTCATCAAAATCTTGAAGTCATCCCATGGCATACCATTAGCAGAACCAAGCCCTAAGGTTTGGACTTGTGAGTTCCACCACGTCAGGGCTGGTCCTTCCAGTGTGCCGGAGGCGTATGTGACACGACTTCCAGCAGGACAGTTGCACATGGCGAACACTGACTCGAGCTTCTCCAGCCAGCGAAGCAGTGTGACAGCACCCTCAGAACCGCTGAAAGAATGAGGCTTGCAATCCATAAACATCTTGAAAGTACAAATTGTTGAACCTCCTTGATTCAGATTCTGGTCATTCTGGTCCTGATTACGGGCCTGTTCATAGGCTGCAAGCGCATCAGCCACGCGCTCATTGATGATAGCATTCAACTCAGCTTGGGTCAGGGTGATGTTTCCTCGTCCACCCGAGCGTCCAGCTCTTCTTCCAGACATGATTTCTTCAATTCATAACACATATTAGTCACTAATCGGATAATAATTATTGAATAACTAAATTGTATCATGCTAGTAAGAATGAAGGATTTGTTTGCAAATCGATAGTGAGGCTTTATGAGAATCCGAGACCTCATGCCTCCAAGTATGGAATTGGGAATTTGTACTGATTAGGACCGTTATCACTCAATAGAGTTGCCAGAATTCTCATGCACGGCAAATTACAATTACATGTGCACCCGTGATTCTAATTTGCTTTGCATGGTTACTCATGGTTCCTCCTATTCGTGGTAACATACCTTGTCAAGTACCAAGTGTTATCAATGATAGAGGTATCAAAGATACATTTGTCATACCAAGGGTCAAATAACTAGGGTTGTACAAGGGATTCGGTTAAGATAACAACGGAATCAAGACGATTTGGCCTTTTTCCCTTTGAAGTTCTAGGCGTTTAAATGTTTAAGTCCTATCCTCTGATAGACTTTGAATCTTTTAGTTATCCCTCGTTTACTGCTCAGCTAGTGTAGAAGATAGGATATGTTGGGAATGGTGACAAGTATGAAAGAGTTGGAAGAGTGAGGTGTTGTTCTCTTTGTTTGTCATCGTTAAGCTTGTTGGGTGTGTTAGGAAAGAGTTTCCTGTTCCAATCGTGGAAATGTTTGGTTCAATTCATCGTTGCTTCCACTCCGAGAGTGAAGGATCAGTGTAAGCGTTGGTAGTGAGCGAGCGGGATTCTCCGCCCCTCTGTCAGTCGGTAATGATACACGTGTCATACTGATAATGTTATGTTTGCTCAGCAATGAAATGCTAGTACGCCAGAAGGTTGTTCGTATAACAGTTGTAATCATGTAAAAGTGTCTGTGCAATACTAGTGTTGTGTCTAAGGCTATAGTCTAGATGCAATGCAATCCTAGTTCTCTATAACCTGTGGCTCTGATACCATCTGTCACACCCTTAATTCCCACCTACGGGGTTTTTCCGTTAGGCGTGTGACATACCAGGATCTCAGACACAGTCATATCGAACGACACTATATGAATTTAAAATAAACGTTTGACTTCATTCAGAAGAACATAAACAAAGTTTACAACAGTGCAGAAACGTATACATGATTTGTAAATCCATTACATGACAGTTACATTAGCCAAATCTAGACAAAATGTTCAATGCTGAAAATAAAGTAGATGAATGCATGTCCTGAGTGCGTTTCCTGTAGCGTGCATCATGAGCTTATGCGTTCCTGTGACATGAGAAAACATGCTAAAATGTGTCAACATAAAGTTGTTGAGTTCACAGGTTTAATCAACGAGAAATGTGTTCAAAGCGTTTCAATGGTTTAGTATATAGAGCATATCGTTAGGTAGCTAGCCTATGTTCATGTTACTTAGCATTTCGAACCGAAGCTGACTGTTTGCGTCCTATATGTTTGTGGTATCCCCGTCACGTCTCACCAGACAGTGACAAATGTTAGGTCAATAAAGCACCCGTTTGACCTCCAATCAAGCTAGCGCGACTAGCCTGGGCGGGGTTTGTCAGACCCAGTAGTACTACTCAGAATTACCTCGCTAATCTCATTACTAACGGTTCGAGAGTGTCAGGACTGTTATGTGTGTTTGCACTAACGTAACAAGCGATATCAATAATACTACAACCATTTATGTAAATCTGTTTGCATATTTTCTCCCCCAAAAAGGAAAGAGAGTAAAATAGGGCCGTGAAGACTCACTGCTTATGTAGTATGTAGTAGGATGAAGCCTCCCAAGTGTGTTCACAATGAACTGTCAAACACCTATTGGCAATTATGTTAAGCGTTAATGTTGTGTCTGGTGTTAATAGGAATGTTTAGTCGGGTCGGGCGCATTGGTTCGGTCATGGGTGACACACACAAGCAGGCATGCACGTATCAGTCTTTATGTAGATCCCCAAATGGGTTGTCGATATTTGTAAACGATTAGGTTGTTTTAGGTTGAAAAAGTATGTGCTTGTTGATTGCGTTGACTTTATTCTTTTGGTCAAGAAATGACACTTTATTGATTTAACTTATCATCACACGATAGACACACCGCACACAAGAAGAATTCACTCACAACGACTCCAATCGCATAACGAGACTAGACGCACGACTTGACACTTCATCCGTACGAATAAGCCTTCAATTATACGAATCAACTTCACTCGTACGATTGAACCCTCATTCGTGCGACTCAGTATTCAGTCGTACCACACATCACCCATTCGCACGACTCAAAGGCCATTCGCACACTGAACCTTCATTCGTGCGATTGGACCTTCAGTCGTGCGATGCACAGTCGCACACATTCATCCGACTAACTCAATCGCACACACACCCAATCGCATGCATTCAGTCGCACGACACGCTCATACACCTGGACTCAGTCGCACGATTCCCCTCAATCGCACCACCTAGTCGCACGACACGCCCAGTCGTACGGCTCAGTCGCACGACTGGCACAGTCGCGAACTGCAGCAGATCGCGACTGCTGTCGGGCTGATCAGCCTTCGGCTGTTCCGTGCATGGTTTTCACACATCAGGGACTTCCAGAAACACTTTCCTAACATATCTACGTAAAGTGCACATGCTGATTGACCTCAC
Source organism: Flaveria linearis (assembly GCA_024085815.1). Classification (NCBI taxonomy): domain Eukaryota; kingdom Viridiplantae; phylum Streptophyta; class Magnoliopsida; order Asterales; family Asteraceae; genus Flaveria; species Flaveria linearis. The sequence continues at coordinate 23,628,077 of CM044016.1, read as the reverse complement.
ACACACCCCCACGACCACATGCATTCAGGTTGAACCCGAACACCCAACCCTAGGTTTGCAGCAGGGAAACGAGCAATAAATGGACGACCAAGGTCGCCTACCTGTTAGGATCGTGCTATCTCAGCTTTTGCGTGGTTTAGCCAGCGAAATCGAGCTCAAACGAGGCGGTTTGTGGTGCTAGTTGGTGGTAGAAAGGTGTAGAGGAGAAAGTGAAGAAGATGGAAGAATTGGGAGTCAAATGAAAATAAGGGCTGGTAAGGGGTTTATATACCCAGCCCTAGTTTGGCAATTTGTCACGTTTTGTCCTCGCACTTAGCCCCCGAGTTCCCGAATTTGTTTCGGTTGATAACGACGTAGATGGGCGAGCTATGTTATTAAGAGGATTCCTTAAGTAATCCCGTTTATTTGGATCCTCTACAAACACCAGTGTTAGTATTTTATCATAATTTATTTAACGATGTCGATGGCGGTGCTTGTATACGTTTCGGGTAATAACGAGTATGTGACAATGATAACGACAACGGTTTGAGTAGTGTTAACCTGAAATTACGTGTTGTCACATATAGGGTATCGGTTCTTGACTGTGACTTTGTTTAACTCTCTATAATCGATGCACATTCGAAACGTGCGATCTTTCTTCTTAACAAAGAGAACAGGGTCTCCCCAAGGTGATGTGCTAGGTCGAACAAAGCCCTTATCTAAAAGTTCCTGAAGTTGTGATGACAACTCCGGTAATTCGTTCGTGCTAATCGATAAGGTGCTCTAGCAATCGTGGCTGTGCCGGGAGTCAGTTTAATTTGGAATTCCACTTGGCGATGAGGTGGTAGTCCAGGAAGATCCTCTGGAAACACCTCTGGGAAATCTCGTACCACGGATATGTCCTCTATTCTTCTTTCCTCTGGTTGCTTATCGGTGACGTGTGCCAGAATAGCCAAACGACTTTTTCGCAATAACCTTTGTGCTTTCATGTAAGAGATAATGCCCATCACTGCACCACTCCATCGCCTCTGACTGTAAGTATTTCATCACCAACAGGAATTCGTATGATCTTCTCGTGACATATGACTTCCGCTTGCTTATTTGAGAGCCAATCCATGCCTACCACCACGTCAAAACTTCCTACTGTAACAAGCATGCGATCTATAGCGAAAGTATGACCAACGAGTTCTAACTTACAATCTCTAAGGATGTGTGTTACATGGATTTGTTTACCGTCGGCCAATTCTACAGTATATTTGGATTCTAAGGCAGAAGGAATATCACTTAAACACTACAGAACTTTAAGGATATGAAACTCCTATCGGCTCCAGTATCAAATAGTACGGTAGCAAAACATCCATTGACAGAGAACCTACCAGTAATAGTTGTAGGGTCATTTAGAGCCTTACCTGAGCCAATGACGAAGGTTCTCCTTTGGCTCCATTATTATTACCACCATTACCATTGTCGTTTCCATCATTGTTGTTGTTGTTGCCTTGGTTGTTGTTGTTTTCGCCATTGCCATTACCGTTCTTCCTCAGCTGCGGGCAGTTTCGCTTAAAACCCTAAAACATCATACATACCATACATCATTCATACATTACATAACCCTAAAACATCCCATAATTATGCTTAAAATGGGTAATCATTACCCATAAGTCAACTTTGGTCAAACCCTAGACTTTTTGCTTTTTCCTGAAATTTCAGAATATTCTAAGTGTCTAGACGCATGGACACTATTTGGGCATTTTTGCCCTGTTCAGACATCTTGCCACTAAGCAGACGTCTGGACTTACACTTAGTTACTTTCCACTTAGACGCATGGGCCTATTTAGGCGCATGGGCACTATTGAGATGTTTAGGCCTAACATTTAGTCATCCTGAGCAATATTCTAGACGGTTGGGCACTATTCAGCCGCTGGGCCTGACTTAGACGCATGGACACTTAGGCGGTTGGGTACTGTTTAGGCGGTTGGGTACTGTTTAGGCTGTTGAGCATTTGGGCGGTTGGGAACACTTAGAAAATTAAACCGTTTGACGCATGGACTACTGTTTAGATGTTTGAGCAACTAACTTCTACTAATCAGCTTATTTCAGTCCCAAATCCAAATCTAGCATGTTCAAAGCTTAGTTCTTACATTCTAAGCAACAAATACATACTTAATCATAACCATAATATCATTTACACTCAAAACATACACCCACCCACATACATATTCACACACACATACAGGTAGAAACTTATTTTTATAAAAACATGCACCATGCATTTTCCAGCCGCAAAGTTGTTCAAAACATGATAAAAAGGGGGTTCTAGAACTCACCTTAGCTGCTTCCGAGTTTGAACCCTGCTCTTGAACTTTCTCAGTCGTGTATAACACCCAAAATCCACACACATACACCACCCGAACATATAATAACACCTTTCATCATATGACCGAGACTAGAACTATTTATAACATCACAAACCAAGAATTCTTACCAAAAACATCAAATTCTCCTTCTTCTTCTACAACTTCCGAGAGTTTTCAACTCTCTATCTCTCTCTCTCTAGAACAAAATGGAAAAGTGTGCAGGCAAGAGTGGGCGGCCATGCCCACTTTGTACCAACTTTTTGATATTTTGTCATTTTGACACTTTTAACCCTTCAACTTGGGTCTTATAGCTTTTCTTTCTTTTCCTTTACTTTTATTCCTTCCTTCATAACAAAAAACCGGGCGTTACAAGTCGACCCCCCTTATATAGGTTTCGTCCCCGAAACCTGTTATTCCTCAAACAGATGAGGGTAATGTTGCCTCATCTCCCCTTCAGTGTCCCACGTAGACTCGGATCCCTCCTGTGCTTCCATTGTACATGCACAAGAGGAACCACTTTATTTCTTAACCTCTTCTCTTTACGATCAATGATCGCCACTGGTTGCTCCACGTAATTGAGTCGTTCATCCACTTCGATGTCCTCCAGTGGTACAATCATATCCACATCTGCTAAACACTTCGGCAGATGAGATACATGGAATGTTTGGTGAATTCCACTTAACTCATCGGGTAGTTCTAGCCTATAGGCCACCTCTCCAACACGAGCAACGATTCGAAAAGGCCCTATGTACCTCGGGCTCAACTTGCCCCGCTTTCTGAACCGAATGATACCCTTCCAAGGTGATACCTTTAACATAACCCTATCACCCACCTAGAACTCAATCGGTCTACGCTGTTTATCGACATATGACTTTTGCCTATCTTTGCTGCCTTCATGAAGGCTTTCATCTTTTCGAGCTTTTCAGTCGTAGCTTCAATCACCTCAATACTTCCCAACTCTTTCTAACTAATGTTACCCCAGCAAACAGGTGTCCTACATCTTCTACCATATAGCATCTCGTATGGTGGCATGCCAATGCTGGCATCATAACTGTTGTTGTATGAGAATTTTGCTAATTGCAGATGGTCATCCCAACTTCCTCCAAAATCAATCACGCACTCTCGAAGCATGTCCTCGTGTGTCTGGATCGTCCTCTCAGACTGACCGTCAGTTCGAGGATGGTAAACCGTGCTAATGTGTAGCC
>CM044016.1:23612039-23619539 GCA_024085815.1 Flaveria linearis | reverse complement strand
TCAGAAACAGTAAAACTCACCTGCAAATCCAAAATTGTGGGTATTTCAGTCTCTTCCATTTTGGCTGCAAGTGATACATAGGTTACTGCAAGCAACTGCATCATCCATGGTTTGTCCTTATGTTTGTGAACAAAATAATGAACATTAAATTGGATTATTACTGGTTTATAATAAAAATTAAGCATTTAATCATGATTAACAACTTACAGGTAATTCATAGACAGAAAGAAATCTGTCCAAATAGTTTACAGATAGATATGCACATAATGGTCCAAAATTGAATTGAGCATAAACCTAAGTAAAGAAAATTAAATCAATAGCAAAAAAACATTAGAACATCAAGATTCACAAACTACAAAATCATTAAACGAAAAAAAATTAATTATTTTGATTATTTCTCTGTGGAAAAATCAATCAGAGCCAGAACAAATTCAAGCCCAAACAAATTGAAACCGCAATTGATCGAATCCACACATACATACGTCAGAAAACTCACAATTCAATCTCGATTTCACGTTTATAAGTTCTAAAATCACATAATCTAAATTCTAACCCAGCATCATCGATATGATCCCTAAAAGGTGAACAAAACGACTCATCAATTGACCCAATCCCTAAACCCAAATCACTCAAAACCCGAACCCTAACCCTAACCTCTTAACACTAAAAAAAATATCCAAAATCCAAACCTAATCTGAAGCGTTTTTGAATCTTACCTCCAAGGAGTTGTAGATGTGAACACTAAAGCTTGAAATCCTCAAGCTTCAAAGTAAAATCCTCAAGCTTCGAAGAGCAGATGTGAAGAACTACAAATCCGGATATTGTGACTTTATCTAGGGTTTTGAAGAATTTGAATTTGAATCGGTGATGGTGATGTTACCTTTGAGCCGAAAGCAACTACCGTTTGAGCGCAAGTCTGATGGTACCTTCCGAGAGCGATGCGACACCGAGAAGTGGAAACTGTTCAGCCATGTCTGCGATCGAGAGAAAAAAGAAGGTCGCAGACCTTCTTCTTTGGTCTTGGCGGGTTCTGCGACACCGAACAGCTTTGGTCTGCGGTTCTTCATTTGTCATCTTTGGTAGCATCGAACACCGAATACTGTACTCTCCTTTTCTACTCTCCTGCTTGTACCATATGCAAAAGAACTTGTACATCTCTTAATTTTAAGAGATTGTATAAAATGACTCTTTTGTCCTAAAGAGTTGCTTATTATATAGTAGTAGATATGCATATATAGGTGTATATACATATACATATATATATAGGTATATATACATATATATGAATGTATACATATTATCTACATATAATGTATATATAACATATAATATAATATATATATGTATATATATACCTTTATATATGTGTGTGTATATATATTACAGTATATCTATATATATATCATATACATATACATATACATATACATATACATATACATATACATATACATATAATATACATAACATATACATATACATATACATATACATATACATATACATATACTATACATATACATATACATATACATATACATATACATATACATATACATATACATATACATATACATATACATATACATATACATATACATATACATATACATATACATATACATATACATATACATATACATATACATATACATATACATATACATAATACATATACATATACATAACATATACATATACATATACATATACATATACATATACATATACATATACATATACATATTACTATACATATACATATACATATACATATACATATACATAACATATACATATACATATACATATACATATACATTACATATACATATACATATACATATATTATATATGTATGTACGTATATGTATACATATACATATACATATATATATACATATATATATATATATATATGTATGTATGTATGTATATGTATACATATACATATACATATATATATAAGTATACAGATCCATATATATATACAGACATATACATATACTATATATATATATATATGTATATAACTATGTGTAATATATATATATGTATATATGTATCTATATATGTGTATATATATGTGTATATACATATATATATATATTTGTATATATATACATATATCTATATATATCATATACATATACATATATATACATATATATATATATGTATATATATACATATATCCATATGTATACATATACATATATATAAATATATTATATATATTATATATGTATATATATGTATACATATACATATACATACATATATATATATATGTATATGTATGTATACATATACATATACATAACATATACATATACATATACATACATATGTACACATATATGTATAGATGTATATGCATACGTGTATGTTATGCATACGTGTATGTATATATGTAAGGCCCCGTTCCCGGGAAACCTCACAGTTGGTTAACCATAACATAAAATCAGTTTAATAACAAACATTGCAGCGGAAGATATTTAAACATTCATTTAAAACTTAAAAACCCCATTGTACTCATACTTTTGTCCTTTAAATGCAAACAAAACATATTCCGTGTTCATTAATTACAATAAAGACTTCATTAACAGGAATGCCATCCATATCTCCCCAAGTAGCTTCGTGGTGCCATCCTCAGCATCAGCGGTTACCTGTCCACTATTATGCATAAAAGTCAGCTACGCTGAGTGAGTTCTAGTTTTATATAAATAAGAAAATATAATCTTTTATCCTTTCATATAATGAACACGCATACATCATACTACAACATTACTTGCATCACATTAGGCACGTTCATTATCTTTCATTCTTTCATTTCGTTTCACTTCATCATAGGCGAGATTTGCACAAAGCAAGATCTACATGTTGATTGACAACGAATGTCAATCCCGTCGGTACACGTTATCCATGGTCGCTACCCCCGACGGTTGATCGATCCTCGTCGGTACACATCTTCATGGTAGCTTCCCCCGACAGTTGATCCATACTGCTAGGCACATAGCCCGCTCATGAATACGGATCCATCATCATACATCAGACTCACATAAGTGAAGTCTATCATAGTGCTTGCAAGACTTTTCATCATCAAACGGGCCCGGGGTAACATTCGTTAAGTTCCACTTCTCATTAGTATTATCATTCACTTAATATATATATAATACTTAGCTTATTAAGTACACAACATACCAAGTACTAGTCATCATAACACGTAACCGACCCTCCGCAGGACAGCGGGGTTCGGGGGCGGCAACCCCTGATGGCGGGGTCCTAAGGGCAGCAGCCCTAGTGGGGTCCAAGGGGCAACGCCCCTGGCTGGGTCCCGAAAATTATTTTGAGCTATTTAAATGTCACATTTTACTTTAGAAAAATGTATTTTCTTGTTAAAACACCTTGAATTCCTTATCTTGAAAACCTTATGTTTACTATGCATAATAGCCCCAAAACATGGAAAAACGTTTAATAAGGGGATCTCGAACTCACCTGAACTTAGCAAATAGCTTAAATCCTAAGTTACTTAAGCTATGGTCCGAGTGCTCTGGCTGCACGGAAGTTAATACACAAAAACGTCAATTTCTTCATAGTTTCGCCCACAGTTTCGCTGCAGCGAAACTACAGTTTCGCTACCAGTTTCGCTGGGCAGTATTTCTACTAGTTTCGCTAGACAGATTCGCCACCTTGAGCGCCCAACTTTCGTTGGAATTTCCTAGTTTCGCAATGTCTAAGGATCAATTTAAGTTTTGGCGAGATTACCAGAGAAACTGTAGTTTCGCTACAGCGAAACTGTAGTTAGCGAAACTACAGTTTCGCTGGAAGTCTCCTAGTCTCGCTGAATGTATACCCAGTTTCGCTGGATGAGTATCCAGTTTCGCTGGATCGGGGCACAGTTTCGCTGGATGCATAAAAATGACGAACCAGCCCGTTTTTAACCCAAAATCTTAACTTTTTACGTCCAAATCCTTGGTTTACCTTCCATGAAACCATTTCTAACAGTTTTAACACGTTTTCATACGTAAAAATTCGACCTTTATGTGTTTCTTTGAGACTTTTAAAACCCCAAAACCCTAGAATCCGGGTTTGATCTACAGAAGGCATTATAGGTCGATTCTTACCTTGTTTGTTGCTCCTTTCTTTAAGATTTGATCCACAAACACCCAGATCCTCAATCCCTTGATCTTAGAAGCTTCAAATCTTGTGTTTCTTGCACTTTCTCTCTCTACTTTCTCTCTCTACGAATTCTTGTTGTTAGGGTTGAAATGAGAAGATGGTGGCTGCATTTGGGTAGGTTAAGGCTGATCATGGGCCTCAATTACTCAAGTTCTTGTCCATAAACCCAATTTAGCCCATAACCCTTTCTTTTTATATTAAATACCCATTAGTTAAGCCCACTTATCCTTAATGCCTCGTTTTGACTTTTCGGGGTGTTACAAGTCTCCCCTTCTTATTTGGGTTTCGTCCTCGAAACCTGTCAGTCGTCAAACAATTGAGGATAAAATTTCCTTATCTCCTCCTCAACCTCCCACGTAGATTCTGACCCTTTTCGGTTGCCTCCATTGTACTCGTACAAGCGGAACTACTTTATTACGTAAGCGCTTCTCCTTCCAATCCAGGATGGCTACCGGCTGCTCTACGTAATTCAGTCGCTTGTCGACCTCAATGTCCTCTAATGGTACAAATGCATCATCGTCTACTAGACATTCCTAAGATGAGATACGTGGAACGTAAGGTGAATTCCACTCAACTCATCAGGTAATTCTAGTCTGTAGGCCACTTCCCCTACCCTTGCGACGATGCGGAAAGGCCCTATGAATCTTGGGCTTAACTTTCCCCTTTTTTGAAACCTAATGATCCCTTTCCATGGCGATAGCTTGAGCATAACCTTGTCACCAACCTCAAACTCTATCGGTCTATGCCTCTTATCAGCATAAGACTTCTGGCAATCTTTTGCAGCTTTCATGAATGCCTTAATCTTATCTAACTTCTCAGTTGTGATCTCAATCACTTCAAGGCTTCCCAGTTCCGTTTGCCCGATGTCACCCCAACACACGGGCGTTCTGCACTTCCTACCATACAACATTTCGTAAGGGGGCATACCAATACTGGTATGGTAACTATTATTATACGAGAATTCCGCCAACGGCAAGTGCTCATCCCAACTTCCTCCAATGTCGATTACACATGCTCGTAGCATGTCTTCTAACGTTTGAATCGTTCTTTCCGACTGACCATCCGTTTGGGGGTGGTAAGCCGTACTAATATGCAGTCTAGTCCCCATTGAGTCGTGGAACCTCTTCCAAAATTTAGACGTAAACCGTGTGTCCCTATCTGAAACGATAGACACTGGCACACCGTGACGAGCCACGATCTCTTTGATGAATAGACCTGCCAACTTCTCAGAGGAAAACGTTTCACGAATTGGTAGGAAATGGGCGCTCTTTGTTAAACGGTCAACAATCACCCAGATAGCGTCACTTCCTCTCACCGTTCGAGGTAACTTCGTGATGAAGTCCATTGTGATGTGTTCCCATTTCCATTCGGGGATGTCCTAAGGCTGGATCTTTCTATATGGCTTTTGGTGCTCTGCCTTCACTTGCAGACAAGTCAAGCACTTGCTCACGTACTTAGCCACGTCTCGCTTCATTCCAGGCCACCAGTAATCTTTCTTCAGATCTTGGTACGTTTTTGTGGCACCAGGATGAATAGAATATCTAGTTTTGTGAGCCTCATCCATGATCTTTCCCCTCAAATCCCCATAGAGAGGAATCCACATTCTCCCAGACCGAGTTCTAACACCCAGGGTGTTTTCCCCCAAATCTGAAACTTGCCCTTTCATCCTTTCAGAGTTGACTCTGTCCTCTCTTAATTCCTCATCCTGAAACTCCCTCACTTGCTTCATAACATCAGGCGTCATAATTTTGGTAAGCCCTCACCCGAATTGGTTCGGGTCGTCCCTTTCGGCTAAGGGCGTCAGCAACCACATTAGCCTTGCCTGGATGATAATGAATTTCGCAATCATAATCCTTGATTAGTTCCAGCCACCTCCTCTGCCTCATATTGAGTTCTTTTTGTTCAAAGAAATACGTCAGACTCTTATGATCAGTGAAGATGGTGCACTTCACCCCATACAGGTAGTGCCTCCAAATCTTCAATGCAAACACCACCGCAGCCAACTCCAAATCATAGGTAGGGTAATTGGCCTCGTGGACTTTTAATTGTCTAGAAGCATAGGCTATCACCTTCCCTCGTTGCATCAACACGCAACCAATCCTGCGTATGAGGCATCCGAGTAGACTACCAGGTCCTCGTTCCCCTCAGGTAGCGTCAGGACAGGGGCTTGCGTTAACCTCATCTTTAGTTCTAGGAAGGCGTTCTCTTGATCAGGACCCTATTCATACTTCACATCCTTCCGGGTTAGCTTAGTCAATGGAGAAGCTATCCTGGAGAAATCCTGGATAAACCTCCTATAGTAACCTGCCAGACCTAAGAAACTGTGAATCTCGGATGGCGTCTATGGAGGTTCCCACTGCAATACCGCTTCAACCTTCGCAGGATCCACCCTGATCCCCTCAGGATTAACCACATGACCCAGAAATTGAACTTCTCGAAGCCAAAATGCACATTTGGAGAACTTAGCATATAACTTCTCGCTTCTGAGTGTCTCCAATACTTCTCGAATATGATCGGCATGTTCTTCTTCACTTTTCGAATAGATCAAAATGTCATCGATGAACACTATTACCGATTTATCCAACATTGGCTGACATACCCGATTCATAAGGTCCATAAAAGCAGCAGGAGCGTTGGTTAAACCAAAGGACATTACGAGAAATTCGTAGTGTCCATAACGCGTACGGAATGTTGTTTTAGGAATATCTTGTTCTTTCACCTTCAGTTGGTGGTAACCAGACCGCAGATCTATCCTCGAAAACCAGCTGGCACCCTGAAGTTGATCGAACAAGTCATCGATCCTTGGTAGCGGGTACCGATTCTTTACGGTCAGCTTATTAAGCTCGCGATAGTCAATGCACATCCGCATGCTACCATCTTTCTTCTTGACGAATAAAACTGGAGCACCCCATGGAGAGATGCTCGGCCGGATGAAACCCTTATCCAATAAATCTTGCAACTGGTCCCTCAGTTCTACCATCTCTGACGGAGCTAACCGATATTGTGCTATAGTGACGGGCTGTGCTCCCAGTAACAAATCAATCTGGAATTTGATTTCACGGTCCGGCGGCACACCAGTCAGGTCTTCAGGAAAGACGTCAGGAAACTCACGCGCTACCGGCACATCTGATAATTGTGGCTCTAGCGCGTCCACATCTTTTACGTAGGCCAAGTAAGCGCTACACCCACGTCTCATGTACTTTTCAGCTGTGATCATCGACACGACCTTCGGCACACAACACACCTTATCCCCACGAACCGTGACGAAACTACCATCGGGCGCTGTTAGACGAACTATTTTCTTGCTACATACTATAT
>CM044016.1:23604539-23607039 GCA_024085815.1 Flaveria linearis | reverse complement strand
AAATCTTTAGTAATGTGTTTATGGTACGAAATAGGACTTGCATTAGCTTGTATGATGTCCTAGTATGAATCCCTGAGGTGTAGGAAGGCTAATTTGGGCTAGAAATGAGTTTGGAAGAGTTTGAGACCCGTATGTCGCGTCTGCAGTTCGTGATGAACTCCAGTCGCTGCCCATTAGGGTTATGCGACTGGAGGGCCAGTCGCACGACTGAGAATGATTCATGACCATTCGCACGATTGAGACTCAGTCGGACGACTGGGCTCGTCGCACGTCAGCCATGCGATTAAGGGTTCAGTCGCATAGGTCCATTCGCATAGTAGTTCAGTCGCACGACTGAGGGTTAGACGTATAGAAGCCCAGTCGTATAGTGTTCATTCGCACGATAGGAAGTCCAATCGCATGACTGTATGCCCATTCGAATAGTTTCCAATCGCATGACTCAGTCGCATGGAGGCCATGCGATTGGAGTATGTTCAATCGCCCAAGATAGGGCTAATGTGGATGAGGAGAGAAGTGTATGTATGATGTACGTAGGCTAAGCATGTTGTTGTTTTATATGATGGTAATGCTGATAGTTTGTAATGTTTGTGTTCCTTATGTGATGATGTTATGTATCTTTCACGACTCATGTATTACGACAATGAATGAACGAAGTATTATGTAACGTAAGGTGAAAGATAAAGAAAGAGGAACATGACGATGAATGCATGCATTAACGAACGAATAAATGTGTAAAATGATGATGAATACATGCATTAACGAACGTACGAATTAAGTCTTGCGAACATTGAATAAGTCGATTGGTCTTTCTTGGTGATTGACCATGGTCATGGTACCTCTACCGCTTACCTACTAGTACTGTGGCATACGCTTAGATTCACGGCCCAGTAGCTAAGGCTACTATGGCATACGCTCTATTGATTCACGGCCCAGTAGCTAAGACGGATCGGGGTATAGCAATGGTATGGGTACATCAGAATTCAATGTGCAAGTAAGAATGAAACGGGATCCTTGTCATTCGACCACAGTAATCATAGCGAGCGCTATGAAGTGGTAAAGCCTGACATGATCCATATAGAAGTTAAAGATTGATGTATAACGAATGATGAAGATAATACGAATATTATCTCTGTGTACGTATGATGAATGATCATGTGAAAGAATGGTTATGATGAAATAAAGTATGTTTATTATAAAACTAGAACTCACTCAGCAACACTGACTTTTTATGTGTTTCTAGTTGGCAGGTAGTGTTGCTGGGGATGGCATGAGGCGGCGACTCAGCTCTTTTGGAATGGCATTCTCCTTTTGATAATGCTGCCACGCATTATGTGGCACGCAAGTGCAAGATTCCTCGCGTAATCTCGATAAACGAGATTACCTAAGGAATCTTCTTCATGATGAAAAATATTTATATTTTTATACTAGAGGTCACTGTATATGACCCTATGATTGCTGAGGATTTGCATAAACGGGATTACTTGAGAAATCTTCGGTTTCATATGCTCTGCAGCAATCATAGTAAAGTTAGGCAATGTAACGAAAGCTTGTATTTTGTATTCAAGTCAAAGATGTAATGTATACTAAAGCTTTTATGGTGAATGAGAATGTATTTCTTATGAATTCCGCTGCGCTACTTTACTTATTATATGTAAATATATAAATTGAAGTGCGATGAATGACCAACTATGAGGTGCCCGAGAGCGGGGACTTACAAGTTGGTATCAGAGCCAAAGTTTAAGTGAAACGGGTAAATTTTCAAAATAAACGTAAACTTAAACTGAGAATGGGACAGAAGGGGAATGAATGCCATCTGAGTAGTTGCGTGCCATCAGGTATTTTCTTAAAGTTAACCATTATTACGTGTGTATGTTATGTGATGTATGTGTTACTGTTAGATTTAGATACTAGTATAGTCAGGACAGGTAATGCTCGGGTACGAAGAGTATAGTAATGGTTAATCACAACTGGCCACTGTAATTAGGAACTTGCTATACTTGACATAAACTGAGCTATTTCCTTGAATGACCGTGTTGGTGTTTGAATCTTTTAGTGTGAGATAGAGAATGGCTGGTGGTAGATCTTCTAAAGCTTCCTGGGTGGAGGTGGTGGCGGATGTGGTGCTGAACCCACGAGCCACAAGAGGAAGACCTAGAGTAGAGAAAGTGGTTCACGACGAGGATACTGGACCCCTCACAGAGGGGGTAGATGAGAGTGCTAACTTGATCGCCTCGGTGAAAGAGGCGGTGGTCGAGGAGTGCATCAGGTCATGCAGACGATCTTACCGTCTGTGGTGACCGAGGTAATTAAGGCTGTTAGGGAAGGTGAAAGAAAGGAGAGGAATAGGTCCTCAGGGAGACAAGGGCAACAAGAGCCGGAAATGGTTCTATCTGATAATGAAGAGGAAGAGGAAGAGAGGAGGAACCGGTGCGAGAGGCAACACGGGGTTGTTACGGGGCATTCATGAGGTGCAGGCCCCCTACTTTTGACGGTACTGGCA
>CM044016.1:23487303-23604439 GCA_024085815.1 Flaveria linearis | reverse complement strand
CTCTCGTTCACGAGCCCAATTAGAAGCTCCTGAAGACTTCCACATTTTGATGGGGAAATAAATTCTCTAATTTCTGTCTTAAGGATAAGATGGATCGATTCATCCACATTTCTTCAGAAGTGAAAAGCGAAGGACAAAACTTCGCTTTATCATAGAAAATTCCAAAGATTTCATCCCCGTCTCGTTGCCTTGACGCATATGAAGAATTTCTTCAGTGATACGATCGATTGCAACACAAGGACTGAAATGTTTTAGGAGATTGGTTTGAATTCTTCCCAAGACATCTTCTGATTCTTCTTCTCTCTCTTCTCCTTCTTCAAAAAATACCCACCAGTCTTTAGTCTCTTTCACAGAACTGGTTCGTTGTGAACATCACGTCATCACATGGGTCGTAATGACATGTATCAAAATATTTTCCATGGCTGTTATCCACCTTTGGCGACCAAGGGTCAATTTCACCTTTAAACTGTAACGGTTTTTTACATGCCATGAAATCTGTATACGTGCAGTGACATTTTCGACTTCAGCTATTGGCGCCGCTCCCATATTATTCGTAGGTTTTCTACGACCCTTCATTCTTTTTCAATTTTTCTTCTAGCATAATTCCAATAGAATTTTGCATTTCAGCTAAAAGATAGGGTATTGGCTTCAATGCCTTTCCACTTCAATGGCAATTTGTCTACGATTTCTTCTGGTACAAACGTTGTTTTATTATTAAGACGAGATGAATACTCTGATCTTTCTGAGCATTATCTACATGCTTTTCAGTTTACACTTCCCTCGTCTTGTGTAGCATCTCTCCTCTTTCATCCGCCATATTTCTCTAAACAATTTATTTATTTCACGTTAATTTTTTTTTTATTCTAATAATTTCTACACTGCAAGTACTTATTAAGACCTTAATACTCTTAATATTATTGTCAAGACTAACAAAATATCTAAGGTCAAAAAGTACTATATATGCATTTATAACATACTACACATACACATCATTTATGCATATATACTCCCCATCCCTTTACTTACTCTTTGACGTTTTTTAATACAATATGATCTTTAGAAATTCATAATGAATGATATATTACCCTCATACTGGTCAGGTATGAAAACAATATACTATACTCATCATAATTTTCCAACTACCATATGATTCTCAAACATACAAATTTCAGTGTACACATATTTTCTCATATGTTTTCATAAAGCACCAATACAAACTTCCCATTTATCTGCTTCCCTGAACCGTTTCTGGACTGAACCCTCTCGGTTTTAATATCAGTAGCACTTATGGTTCGAGTCTAAGTATTTCTTTTATATACTTAATCTCTCGAACCGTGCTCTGATACCAACTTGAAACACACCAATTTTTTTTATATAACATACTTTCACCAATTATATCAGAGTTTAGGTCCCAGTTCACAACAAAATTTGTCACTCGTGATGACATATCATTTCATATATATAAAAAAAAACATTACAAGAAACATAACGTTTTACAACTTTTAATACAATATTTATTAATTAAATATTAAAGGAGAGTAAGGTTCCTTCGTCAGTCCAGTCACGTCCCTGAAGCTTTAACCGTTTATGGGTGCTTTTCCTGAAAACATTTAAAATATATTTTATTAGCTTTCGCTAAGTAAGTATACCTTTTTTTTTATTTAAAAAAATATTTTCTTTTATTAAGAATTAACACTCAAATTATTTTTTTTACCTTATTACTTCTTGGGAATTCAACCCCTAATTCCTTGTGGGTATATTTCTATCCCTTGAGAACTATTAACTCCTCTTTATATATATGTGGAGTTCAACACCCGAACCTCTTGGGATTTCAACACCCGAAAACCTACATATATTTAACTCCCCTTCTATAACCAACCTGTCACATCCCGGCGGAAGCGTGAAACGATACGGTGGAATGTGACTAGCCTTTATCAGAGTGCATTGTTTATAGTAAAATAAACACAATTATAATAGAAACATAACACAGACATGCTTTTATTTATACTAGAGGAATTACATCATTTAAGTAATATTACAAATTTGATGTAATTGGTTACACTAAATTACAGCATGTCTAAAACCTATGGAAATGCGCGTCACATACACGCTCCTGTCACTATATTGACGGTCAGCGTGACCACAGACCCTTCCACAACGTCACCCCATCCATCATGAACTTCAAAGTTGAAATCAAATGAATTACTCATTTCCTGAAAAAGTACACTTAAAACCATCAACAAAAAATGTTGGTGAGAACATAGGTTATAGCCAGACAATATTTTGTTGATGTATCAATTACAACCAAACCTGCTCACACATAATCATACTGTCACGAAATAATTCACAAAATCATATATATTACATCCTAACCCCCATTCGGTTAGATGCAAGAAAATAGTAGCAACCCTCATCCGGTTGGTACAAATTTCTCCTAAGTAGCGCTACTAACATTATCGGACGGTTCCTCATTCGAATTAATGGTTGTATTGCAAATGACAGTAGCAACAAAAATATTTTCAAAATAATACATCAACCCAAATAGCATACTTTTTCCCCCAAAACTTTAGTGAATACCAAACGGTTGAAAATGGGCTATGAACTCACCGTGTCTTCCACTTGAACCTAACAAAATAGTTACAGTGTCAGACAATATTTTCTTTAAAATTTTTAGAACCTCAGATGGAAGTACCTTCTGGAAGTTCTGCCATAATATTATCACAAAAATTCCTAACAAATTATTTATATAAATTTATCAAAATTAGTACAAATTCTACTAAATCATCAAATACCTACTGTTGTCCAAAATCCTCAAAATTCATAGAATCTTATCTCAAAAGTCGTACATCTCATAATTTTTATAGCATCCAAATCCAAACAGATTATTTTCTATAAATTTTTTAATATTCCCATAATTGATTAAAAAGCTTCTGTTCTTCATAAATTCCCAAAATTTTACAGACAGTTTCTTATACAAAACCAAACATTATATTATTATGTCAAAGTCCAAATCATAACAGGTCAGTTTCTCTAATTTTCACAATAATTGCAATATTTATAAAAAATAATTATCTGCTCCAAAAATTATGAAAATTATATATTCTGTAACTTCATATTTAATATTACATCTATGATTTATCAAAATTTATTATTTATGTTAATATTTACTATTATTTATTTACTGCAGAACATATAAAAATTCATATCTTAATTATACTAGAGAATAAAATTCTGAAATAATTTCAGAGGCTTTTATACCTCAAAAGAATCATTCTGTGAATTTATCAGAATTTTCCCCAAATTATTTCTTTTGTTGATATTTTCTTCTATTTTTCATTTATAAAATAATTTATATAAATTATTTCTTTATTAAACTTTGTCAAAGTTTCTAGATCAATATTTAAATATATAAGTGAGAATTTTTCAATATTTATTCCCACAATTGTAGTTGTTTAATATTTTCTAGATTTTCTTGAATATTTACAATATTAATTTTGTAATTCAAGATATATCTTTTTAAATCATAAGTTCGAAGTTTTTTCAACTCATTGCTTATGATTCATGAATTAAAAACTTTCAAAATTGGTTTTGGTGTTTGATTACCAAAACTAATACAATATGTGTTTTGTAACATATATGTAACAAAAATCTTTTTTATACCTTGTGATGATGATCTTAATGGTATCTTAGCTCCTTGAATCCGAGAACAAGGCTGTGGAGGTCGTGGATGGTGATGGTAGGTGCTGGTGGTGCGTGTTTTGTTTTTTTTGTTGTTGTTGGTTGTTGTTATTTTAAGTGAAACCGAGAGTGAGAGAGGTTGTGGGACAGAAGGGTGGTGGTATTTGGCTTTGTAACCGAAGGAGAAAGAGGCAGAAGGTGGCTGTAGGTTGTGGTGATCAAGTGAAGGTGATGGTGTGTGTATAAGGATCTGAGAGAGAGAGCAAAGGTGAAATGTTTGAGAGTTGGTCCGATGGTCTCTTCTTATGCTTAAAGGAACCATAGAGTAGCATAGGTGAGTCACATGGAGATGTGGCAGTTTCTCAAGGCTTCAACCGAGAGCTTGCCACCTTGTTTTCTTGGTAATCATGGTGGTAATGTGGTGGCGGTTTTATAGAGTGTGAAAGCAAGAAATCCCGTGAGCAAGGTTGATGAAACAAAGTAGAACAAGATAGCTAGAGGATAGGCTTAGAGTTTGACTTTGGGAATGTGAACACTAGGTGTAGGGTGGTGGTTTTTGTTTTTAGAGTTTTAAGTTTAGTTTAGTTGAACTTCCATGTGTTTATACATATACTAGGAGGTGACCCGCGCGTTGCAGCAGAATCAAGTATAATAATTTTAAGTCTTGAAGCTAAAAGTTAAAGTAAGTAGATTTGCTTGTGGATTTTTAATGTAGCATCCTCTTAACAGCACAATACGACATTTCACGACATCAAATTTCTATTGAAGAAACACACAACAGAATAAATGAACATGTACCACAAAAGTATAGAAATATTCTATATGTTATAATGTGGAATTATTTTGCCCGCATTATAGTACATTTTCAATTCTTTAAACCTATAAGGTTTTATACAAATTTCAGCAACTATTTGGGTTTGATCTAATTACTAAAATCCAACAATAACTAAAGAAGAGCTTGCATGAATAACACAGAGGGTTCCTTGCCATTACTTTCACTACCAAAAGTGTTTGATCCTTTTCATCTCCCTTTCACATGGTAGCACATCAAAAGCAATGATATAAGAGCTTAGTGCCAAAGGATATGCTAATAAAGCCAAAACACAGGCTATGTTCCTGCAAACCTGCATAAATCAGGTAAAATTCAACACTTTTAAACAGATTTACAAGCTGAGAAGACTTATAGTGAGAAATTATTATCTAAATACTAACGTTCTACCAATTATCTCAACATTCTAATTTGCACAATCTCTTTGTGTGAACCATATACATTAGATCAAAGAAAACAAAACCAAGTGAATGCTTCATAAAACTATAACTGATGTTCAGATCATAGTATAAAAAAGCAAAACAGTGATACTATATATGACAGTAAATGAAGAACATTAAGAAGATAGTAGAGTAGTTAGACATAAACATATGCATGACAAAATTATGAATCAACTCGATGAACTCGTGAAGAAAAAAACTAACCTCAATTTTTTCAGAGTTCAATACAACCCTTTTGCAAGCTTTTTCCTCATGGTAGCGAAGTCCATTAGATGTCTAATTACATCATGACAATCAAAAAGCTGGGAGCAAAAAAACTGTCATTTATATGATTATCTAATCAAACCTCAAGGTTGGAATTTTAAGAAAATGATACTAAGAAAGTAGGATCCAAAGTAACTCAGAGCTTATACCTCATCAACATCAAGCGGCTCAGACTAAGCTCCACGGATAGATTTTCTGTCGTAATTAATCAAAACCAAAATTAGATATATTGTTTCAATTTTTTAAATGAGCTTGAAATATATCATGTAAATATACATTGATTATAATATTTGGCAAGAAAGGAAAAAATATTTGAAAGATATACAATGCAAAGTACCCTTGCCGTTATTCTATGTGTAATAGTTTGTTGAAGCTCATCTATTGTATAACTCATATGCAACCCATAGTACTCGAATATGAAATAATATAGTTAATGTAATATGTGCGATGTGAGCATAATAACATGATTCTAGAACAAATTTAGTTAAGCTTTTAATCGCAACCCATACCTACTCACAATCCATCCGAGAGAAGCAATAAACAGAACCAAAACTCATCCGTTTAAGCTAGAAGAGCAAAACTATTACTTAAAGCGACAATCAACTTGAACAAAATTATAAATCAGAACCAAAAAACTAAAGCATCTTGGTTCCAACTTGAAGAACTTGATGGATGGAACTGAGGGCAGTGACTCAACCTTAAAATTGGCTTTGATTACATGAAATGTACACATCAGATTCATACACTTACCTGAAATTAAAACTGAAAGTAGCAATGATCTGTATACATACATTTCCTCTGCTTTATGACCAATAAGAGATTTTAACCGTGCCCTAGTTTTTTCAACAGCATATGCAGGTTGCTGAAGCTGAAAACTATCTTGGACTCTGGAAAATTCATGTGTTTGCAAGTCATTTTGCGGGTCACCTAAGTTTTCTTGATGGTTATTTGACACCAAACTCTTCTTTCATCGACAACTGGAAATTGTATTTTTACCATGAAGTCTTCTTTTATGCGTCTTTTATCCACTTGTGCCTCTACCCACATCTGCTTCTTTACCGCCATGGCTGCTTCTAACCGTTCCTGCCAAGCTTCCCCAAATTATATCCAAAAGTCTTGGAAGCAAAAATATAGGTGATTGGATGTAAGCTTAAAAGTGAATGTCATATTAGAAACTGTAAGATAATCGGTTTCAAAACGCAAATCCAAGCATTCTATAAGTTAATTAAAGAATACACATGGGGTAAAATTAGTACCTCAAGAACAACACGTATAGAATGGCCTTTATTAGCAATAGCTATTAAAGCAACAAGGGCATTTAGTCGTTCTTCAACACTCAAATCAGAATATTCACCTTCCATAAGCCCTTGTACCCATGATTCACCTGAAATACTTTCATCAACTAAATATCCTCATTTGGAACCCCTTGTGGGTAAGCGGGGCCCCGTGAACGATGTCAGATCGATCAACCGAAAAGTCAGCCTTCATATCTCCTACTGTTTTAGCTTTTACAACTAAATTACCAATGCTGATATCATCAACCTCAGGATCATCAGGAACATCACTTTCAGAATCATCTTTTTCAGCATCATCTCTTTGAACATCAAAAGCTTCTTCATCAAAATATCTGTTTTTAAATATATGGATTTTTTTCTCTTGCAGCATTAATAATAAAGTCCCTGTCAGCAGGATCCTTTCTGTAAGGACTCTTTAAACAATATGTTGATGGGGCAGTTCTTTCGAAAAGCTTTGTATCTCTAGATAATGCAACAGCAATTGTGGCCTGTGGTGTTTTGCTTGTCGTAAGATCCCTAAGCCCAGATTTCTACCAAAAAAATAAGTTTAAATTAAATAAGATAATAAAAACACAAACTCGGTCAAAGCCCTAATGCAGCAAAGCCCTAATAAGATAGTATAGATATAGATAGATATAAATTCAAAGGTTTAAACATTAAAATCTTGGAGCAGAAAAATACCACTAATGCAGCAAAGCCCGACATCTGAAATCTTTTCACATAAATTTAAATTTAAGGCCTCAATGTTCTTGCAGTCTTTAATCTTAAACAAACCAGAATCTGTAATATCTAAACCAGAAATATCTGCAGAGAGTAAAGATGATCCCTGAGAACAAATAGCATTCATCCATGCATCATTAACACCTGGATATTCCCCTAAATTTATATCCTGCCAAAAACACAATGAATAAACTTTAACAAAACAAAAAACTACAAATATCACTTATTTGTTAGAAAACTGGCCAATGACTGATTTTGTCAATTGTATTATAATAGCTGACGTGCCATCACGCGTGTAAAACTGATGATGCGGGCATCTACATCATCATTTTTATCATTTGAAGGCCAAATCAGCTATTTGATTCCTTTTTAGAAAGATACCTGCAGATCACAATCTTGAAAAGCTTCAAGATAAGCTTCGGTAAGGCGTTGAGAATAAACCAATTCGTTAAAAATTTGTTGGCTAATATCTCTTGGAAGCTTTGAAAAGGTTCCATACTGATCAATTTCCTGTTTGAGAGCATAAAAATACAGTCTTTAAAACAACTGTTTACTAAATTCTAATCAATCATGAATTTTTTTACAAAAGAAATAGCATACTTCAGAAATTTTATAAATGCATAGCTCCATGAGAGACGGGCATATCGTGTTTCCTTCTTTATTATCTACACATGTTCGAGAAAACGATGTTCCCAGCCATTGCGAGCTCCCACTTTTCGAATACATTCTAGAAGCTACTCTCTGGGCATTCTCTTCATTAGATTGTGGGTCCCGTTTCCTAGAACAAGCTCCTCCCATGGGAATTTAACTTCTAATCTACTAAAACTGATGTGGGTTATTCAGCATTTAAGGTTAACCTGTGAGTTTAAATGAATTTGAACAACTAATTAAGTATATACGTAAGGGAAAATTAGACAATGAGTGTTCAAAACTGCAGAACAGAATGATTATTAACACTTCTATATTACCAAACATGATCATTGATAAATCAGGTGCTTAAATTAAAAAATGTTTGATAAGCTTACGATCAATCACAACAAATTAAGTGAACAAAGTGTTCTATATTAAGAAATTTTCCACTTTTCTTGAAACCTCTGTATATAAACTCATCTATACATGATCTTGAGTTCAAACAACAGTCAAAATTACAACTTATATTCTAAATATTCAAACATTTTAATATCAAATAAGAACCAATTGTGCTGTAGAATTAACACAATACTCTCCAGTTTACCACTCACAATTTAACATCATCAAACGATACAAACATAAAATAAATCAACCCCCTTTTAAAACAATCATTAAGAAAAAACAAATATGCATCAAAGATTATGAACAAGAAACACAAAACACCCATGATCCGATGATCATACTAAAATCAAGAACCCTAACCCAGATACCAAATCAGTTAATCACCAACACCCAGATGAAAAAGACGCAACTAAATTCAGGTATTACTTTCTGATTCTGTTTCTAGTATTCTATTGTACACAATTTTTGCAGCCTCAAAAGCTTCCATTTTGACATATGCCCAAAAAGCCCTAAATGACAAATTGTTCAAGACTGTAACTAAATTTGAAAATAGATTTAAGAATAGATAACAGTTTAATCATATCAGTAATTTATAATCATTAACATACATAAACATGCAAAAGAACCCATATGAGAAATCATCAAAAAATGTATTTTGAGTAATTCAAATTCAACTCGGGAAGTGAATTTAAGAATAAATAACAGTTTAATGATAACAATAATGTAATCATCAACATACATAAACATACAGAAAAACCCATATGAGAAAATCATTCAAAAATGCATTTTATGTTCGTAGTTATGAAAATCTAAGAAAGTAATCAACAACATACCTAGTATTAAATCAATCCGTAAGTAATTCATGATGTGCTTTAAGGACCCTTAAACTATGTCCTTAGATACAACATACCTTTTACATACCAATGCTTGTTTAAGAATCAGGTTTGCTCTTTATGTGGGAACTTTTGTATCCAAAGTTTGTGTGGTACTGTGTTCAGGGAAGAACATTAAGTAAACGTGCATACGCCTCCATGTCCTACACATGATTTTGATAGATTAAAAAACAGTGTGCAATACAACATTATTCATATTAAGCATGACTAAATACCTTTCTTTAGACCAGAAGCACATTTCTGATGCCAACCCCATGATGCCAAAAGACTTACAATTGCCAGCATACATCAATGATTCTTAATCTCAAAGACAGCTTCAAGGTAAGCCAAAAGACTTATAATTGCCAGCATACTGTAAATGATTTAAATCTCAAAGTAGGCAAGTGTAACAAAAACAACAAATCAAAAGTCGAATGGAGTACCTGAAACTACTGCTATGAAGGTATTGGAGGAACACAAAAATTAAACCCTAGCCTAACAAAAACAACAAATCAGAAGCGACATCAGTCAAAAACAACAAATCACCAAATGTCATCAACGGGTGTGTAGAATCAGCTCATCTCAAACCACAAAAATCCTTCATCAAAACATATTGACCTAAGCTAAAAAGAACATAATTTCCGCAAAACTTTCTGAAACACTAAAAACCCTAAAAGTTTCTGCAAATTTGAAACACTAAAAACCCTAAAACCCTAAAAACTGAAACACAAAGCAAATATATAATAGGAAGAGAAGAGCAGGACTCACGTATGGTAGAGGAAATCCTCAAACTTCACGTTTTGAAGTTGTATAGAGTAATTCTTCACGTTTTGGGTGTATAAATCGATCCAATTGTGTGCCCATTTGAAAATGCCCTCTTGAAAATGCCCTCCCATTTGAAAATCAAACGCAGACCTTCTTTAAAAATCGATGGCAGACCTTCTTCTTTGGTGATAATCCTCAGCCATTTTCAGATGTGCAGAAGAAAAGAAGGTCGCAGACCTTCTTCTTTGGTCTTGGCGGTTCCATTTTCAGATGTGCAACAAAAGTCTGAGGATGTGCAGAAGAAAAGTTTGAGGATTGTAATAATCTGTGAAATGAATCGAGCTTGTACCCTATGCAACAGAAGTTGTACATCTCTTAAAATTAAGAGATTTGGGTGAAATTACCTTCCTGCCCCTCTCAAATAAATATATATATAGTATATATATATATATATATATATATATATATATACCCGTAAGTATATATATATGTATATATATATATAAGTGAGCTATAAATATATATATGTTAACAATTATGCTTGAATTCAGAAGATTTTCCATGTTCACGTATGTAGATAAACATGCATACGTAAAAACTTGTACATATATACTCGTATATGTAAGTTTCGGGTATATAACATACATGCACACGAGAATAACCAACTTATATATATGCATGCAAACATGCGTACGTAAAGTTTCCATATATATGCATGTATGCAACCATGCATACGTACACTCACCAAATATAACTTATAGTTGTAACGTAATATAATAAAGAAAATTTTTCGACGTAATATAATGAAATAATTTTAGGGTTGTCACATTCTCCCCCCGTTAAAAGAATTTCGTCCCGAAATTCAGTAGAAAACTTAAGTAATTATTACCTCTGAACGGGTGGGGATACTTCTTCTTGATTTCATCTTCTCTTTCTCAAGTGTATTCTGGTCCTCTTTTTGCATTCCATTTAATTTTCACTATGGGATTACTTGTATGGAACGAAGTGCACTATCTATACTGATCATAAAAGTCTGAAATATTTCTTTAACCAAAAGGAATTAAATATGAGACAACGACGGTGGTTAGAACTAGTCAAGGATTATGACTGTGAAATACTTTATCATCCGGGTAAAACTAATGTTGTAGCTGATGCTTTAAGCCGGAAGGAGAATTAAGCTCCAATTAAAGTAAAGTCATATAAACTGATTGTGAATTCAGACTTGTTTGATCAAGTTAAAGTTGCACAAGTGGAGGCACTGAAGGAGGAAAATTTGAAGCGTGAAAGGAGCCTTGATGAAGCGCACAAATCGAAGTACTCAATTCGTTTTGGACGAA
Source organism: Flaveria linearis (assembly GCA_024085815.1). Classification (NCBI taxonomy): domain Eukaryota; kingdom Viridiplantae; phylum Streptophyta; class Magnoliopsida; order Asterales; family Asteraceae; genus Flaveria; species Flaveria linearis. The sequence goes on along the minus strand of CM044016.1, from coordinate 23,593,207 downwards.
TTTGGATTCCTCAAATTTGTAATGTCAAAACAATGATTCTTGATGAAGCGCACAAATCGAAGTACTCAATTCATCCCGGTGCAACCAAGATGTATAATGATTTGAAGAAACAATATTGGTGGCCTGGAATGAAAAGAGATATTGCTAAATATGTGGAAAAATGCTTGACTTGCTTACAAGTCAAAGCTGAACACGAGAAACCATACGGGAAGATGCAACCACTAGAAATTCCATTATGGAAGTGGAAGCATATTACGATGGATCTGGTAACGAAACTTCCAAAAACTGCCACTCTCATTTCCAATAGACGAGAAGTTATCAAACTCCTTCTTCAAAGCTTTAGCCTTTAGAGACTTAAGTGCAGCATTTCCTTCATAACGTTTCTCTAAAGCCTTCCACAACTTCTTGCACTGCTTGTGTTCTGAGAACTGATGAAAAATGTTCTTTGGGATGGATTGTGTCAGCAAAGCATAGGCCTTCTTCTCAGCATTGTACGCAACTTTTTGTGCCTCATTCAAACTACTTAGAGTCAGTGGAACACCGTCTGCTTCAACTGGCAAGGTGTAGCCAGTCTCAATAATGCTCCATAAGTTGGTTTCCACTCCATTTAAATGAATCTCAAACCGTTGCTTTCGTTGAGGATATTCGTCAAGTGACAGAAGCTTTGGTGGTTTATTGTGATTTCCGATCTCATTTTCCAGAAGCAAGAAATTCTGAATTCTGGAGTCCTTCCCGGCTAAGAAAGCATATTGCTGTTCGTCCATGATGACTACGACTGAAAGTTTGACAAACTGACTGACTGATGCGACTGGGGAGTGCGAATGAGACAATCAGACGATTGAAGTGCTCGACTGAGTTCACACGTGCGATTGAAGTCAATCGGGCGTATGAACCTATGCGTATGAGTTCAATCGTACGAATGAACTATACGAATGAGCTAAACCAAATGAATGAGCATAAACGTACGACTGAAACAGACGATTGGACCAATCGTGCGACTGAGCTATGCGTATGGAGTTCAGTCATGCGATTGGATCAATCGTGCGACTGAGACGTCTGACTTTGAAATTTTTCAGAATTTTTCACTCGATTCGACTAAAATCACGATTTTGAAAACCCTAGTTGGCTAGAACTCAAAAAATATGAACTTTTGAACACATGCACTTGTAAAAATCAAATTTTTAATGCAAACGGAACAAATCTTTTGATTTAAAACGTTGACTTTTGCAAAAACACGATTGAATCCATGTAGAATCGAGAGCCAAAGCTCTGATACCGCTTGATAGGACCGTGTACGAACTGGTACTAACCTAAACTACGTGAAACAAGATAAAATAGTGCGGAATCCTATTGATTGGTGATCCAATCAGGGTGAACGTTAATCCGATCAAAACTAACAATTAGAAAATGTTAAGAATTGATTAGCAATGATCAGAAACGCTCTATGAAGTTGGAAGGGACGACTTGGACGCTCTGGGACGGCTAGGGTTGTGAATTCTCGAAGTGTTCAGTTTTTCCACGAATTAAGTAGTATTTATAGGTTACAGTCTTCATTCGTACGACTGAGCCATGCGTGCGACTGAGTCATATGATCCATTCATACGTACGACTGACCCACACGGTTGATTCATTCGTACGACTGAGTCAGTCTTATGACTCAATCGTGCGTTTGGCTCAATCACATGGTTTAGTCGTGCAACTGGCCCATTTGCATGGTCCAGTCTTGCGACTGGATCATATGTCTTAGTTAAACATATTTCTGAACCTTTAACGATACAGAACTATGTCTAACAACTGTAAACCCATATAACATGTTCATGTAAACTTGTAATAAACAATAATATAAATAGATATAACATTCAATAACCAATAAACATTAAAGAAAAAGTTTTCATTACATATATCAAAACATTACATCAATGTAACAAAATGAAAGTCATTTACATTTAAGCATACTAGAACTAGAACTAGGGACATGTGTACCAACAATTTTGTCAACATGTATGTTGGTGAGCGATTCCATGACTTTATAAATATAATATAAGGTGAAATCCACAACTCAAATATGTGAAACCGTAAATAAAAGCGACAATTGAGGTATATAAATCATAAATAATAAGGCTCCTTTCTATTAGATATAAGTACCATATTACAAGGAGGAGCGTATGATCATACATATTGAGGATGAGGATGAGGATAACCGATTTAAAGCAATAAACATTTAGCAATTAATCATATGAGGTATATAACATACAATTGGACAATTATTCTAAGCAACACATAACCTAGAGCTTGTGGTTTGAGGATCTAAGTGTTAAATCATTTTCGTTTGAGTAAGCATGCTTGCTACCCCCAAAGTATAGAAGAGAAAACGGGGATGAAATTACACACATGAAAAAAAAAGTGGCGTTGATGAACAAACATAGAATAAAATCCTCAAGTAAGCGAGCCCGACGGTTTAACGTGCGTGTCCTAAATTGAAAGATCTTGAGTAAGTTTTGAGTCTTGAAGATGAAATATAAATGGTTTAAAAGTTCATAAAAATAAGACTTGGGTTTTCGGAAGTTTTAGTTATATTTTACAAAAGTGTGTTTAGAATAGAGTTAGGATGAAATGAGTTTTACAAGAAACCGGGTCCTTGATGTTTAGTTTTACTCAACCTTTGTTAAGTTTTACATAGGGGAGTTGGTTTAGTGCTAGTGTGCACGATCCCGCTAATGTAAGCATCAAGATCCGACGTACACTCTCTTAAACCCGAGTTTGAGACTTTAATAATAAATTTTTTTTTGCTTAAACTAGATCTTAGTATAAAATCAAGTTTGGTTCCGTCATACCATAATCTTAGATATATAAGTAATATAAAGTGAAACATAAGTTAAAAAAAAGTTAGGAAAGATTTTTGGTGGTTTGAACGGTGACTAGCTCGTTAAGACGAGAAGTTCGACTTTTACTCGGTTTTTACCCCAAACTTGGGTTCAAGCCAAGATTTGTTCTACACTTCCAAAATCTTAAGTAATAGGAGTAATATAAAGTAAAACATAACTAAAAAGATAGGTTGAACTTTTGGTGGTTTGACCATTGACTAACTCGTCAAAACGGGTGTTCGGTTTTACTCGGTTTTTACCCGAAACTTGGGTTCAAGCCAAGACTTGTTCTACACCTTTGTATCAACCATATAATAACTAAAATGTAAAGAAAAACTCAGATCTAAAGTGTTTGATGCACATGGTTGCTTAAAAGTTATTTAAAGTACTTAAACGAGCGTTCGGTTTGGTTCGGTCCTTGACTCGGTATGAACCCGAGGATGGTTACCACATGTCCAATACCATAGAACTTAAAATAAGGTAAAAGTTCCGGATCTAAACTCAAACAAGAAAGTTAAGCGAGTAAACCTCCCGAAAATGACCCAAACGGGCCTAAAATGCATAAATATGTGTTTGAATGCCCACAAGCCTTAAATAAAGATGAAAATGGGTTTGTCAACATAAAATAACTTAGAAAAACTGAAAATATGCAAAATACATACCCGAAATGGTTTGAAATGCAAGATTCGGTTCTGTTGACTTTTTAAAGTCAAACTTAAGCAAAACTAGCTAGAACGATCTTGCAAGATCAAAAATTTGGAAGAAGAAGATGAAAATGTGCAGGTGAAATGGTTGAGAATGAGTGGTATTTATAGGGAAGGATTAGGGTTTGAGGGAATGGGTAATGCGTTTGTCCGGTGGGTAAAAGGGTGCATTTTGATTCTTTTATTTAAAATAAATAGTAATTTAAATAAAACATGACCAGGTATAAAAACATGTTTGGAGGGTTCTAGAATAATTATGGGTTAGGTCTTGGTTGGTTTGAATGGTTAAAACATGAGTTCGGGCCTTAGACGAGCTCAAACGAACCGAAAACGTTAAAAAAACTGATTTTGCTGAAACGAACTGTGGGTCACGCCACGTAGCGAGCTGAGGCCAGCCCTACGCGTTAAGTGATGTGGGGGCTCTCAGAAAAACTTTGATTTTTTTGGCAATTTTAGTCCTTGTAGTTCATTTTATGTCGTTTTAAGCACAAAATAAGCATTTTAAACACCGTTAAAGACTTCGGAACGAAATGGCAAGTATGAAACTTGATTACAGCATAAAATCCATCATTTTTTTAATATCCAAAGATTCTAAGAACAAAACAGGTCGGTTTACAATACAAAATAACAAATACAAAGCTAGTCGAAAATGATGAATGTCACACACCAGATCACCATTTTCGTCGGGTGCGACGTCATGGTTTGTAGCAAGTGGAGTCCCGGCTGCGGAAGCATTCTCCATATCAAACCAATTGAGAATATCGCCTACATACTTGATTTGATGCAAAAATATCTCCTTTGGTGTCTGATCCACCTGTAACCCGAGAAAAAACTTCATCTCACCCATGGCACTCATCTCAAATTCAGCTTTCATTACTGCTTCAAATTCTTTACATAATGCTTCATTTTTGGAACCGAAGATTATGTCATCAACATAGATTCGAACTAGCAGTAAGTCACCATCCTTTTCTTTGATAAACAGTGTATAGTCAATCACTCCTCTGCGAAAGCCATGTTTCACAAGATGAGTCGAGAGTTTTTCATACCAAGCTCTTGGGGCGTTGCCACAGGTGCAAACACTTCATTGTAATAAATGCCCTTGACTTGTCGAAATCCTTGAACTAGAAGTGGTATTTATAGGTTAGACACTGATGTAAACTAGGTTCAAGGGGGAGTTTGTTGATACATGTGTACCTAGTTTAGGAGCTCAATGTAAAATGTCTTTCATGTCTTAGATATATGTAACTGAATGGGTATGAATGAAATACAATGTGTGCTTGATGCTTACATTGTTTAATGTTTCATTGTTTATTATGTGATAATGCATATTGAACTAACTATATAGGTTGTGGTTGTTTGCATAATTCTTAGTCAAATATGGTTGAGAAACATGTTTAAACTTAATCGTGTGAAGGTCTCATGCGAATGGACCATACGCATGAATACTTCATGCTAATGAACCAGACGCACAACTGAACCGGGTGACTGGATCAGTCGCACGATTGTAACATGAGATTGACTCAGTCGCACGACTGGATCTTCAGTCGTGCGGATGGATCAACCGCATGCTTCAGTCGCACGACTGAACCATGCCAATGGTTCAGTCGCACGAATGGAAAACCCTAACCTATAAATACCACTTAATTCGTGGAAAAACGTAAGAATTCAAATACCTACGCATATAATCATACCCTAGTCATCCAGAGGCTCAAGAAAACCTGTTCCAACTTCATAGTTCGTCTCTGATCAATTATTGTTCGTTCTTAACGTTTGCTTCATCGTAGGATTTATCAGATTGACGTTCTCACTAATTGGATCGCCAATCAGATAGGATTCCACACTATTTGAATTGGTATACGCACATTATCAGTTAGTACTCCGTACGTACACGGTCCTAACAAGTGGTATCAGAGCTTTGGCTCTTGATTTTGCATGTGATTCGATCGATTTGGTATAAAAATCACGTTTTTCATTCAAAACACCATCTTTTTGGTTAAAACAGTGTTTTCGACGTCTCCAGATAAAAAAGTTCATGTTTTTCGTCATACGGCAGATTAGGGTTCGTAACAATTCGTGTTTGTGAGTCAGAATCTTCAAAACCTCGAATTTTTCAAAACAACAGCCTTCAGTCGCACGAATAGCTCTTTCGTATGACTGAACTCAATCGTACATCCCATACGCACGATTGAACTCAGTCGCTCATCCAATCGTACGACTGAACACTCCATTTGCATTGTCCAGTTGTCCTTGTCCAACCGCACGATTGACTCATCCGTATTGTTCAATCGCACGATTTACTCATCTGTATTGTTCAATCGCGCCATTGAGCCATCCGCATTGTTCAATCGCACGTTTGGCCCATTCCCACATCTCCATTCTGCACTAGTGAATAAATCTTAGATTACAGCTTAAAGTTTATACAAATGGAAGATCAGTACTCAGCTTTCACTGCCTGTAGGGATTCACGGATCCAGAGTCTTTTCCTTCTGGAAAACGAAGTTGGTAATCACAATAAGCCCCCCAAGCTCATAACGTTAGATGATTACCCACAATGGAAGCAAAGGTTCGATATATACTTAAATAGAGTTGATCCTAATCTGTGGGAATCAATCGAAACTGGATATAGCATGCCTGTTGGTGCTGATGGAGTAAAACTTACCTTGGGTGGCATGACTGATAGCCAGAAGGTAAAGTACAATGTAGAGAAGAAGGTGTATGCTTTGTTAACTCAGTCAATTCCTAAGGATATATTCCATCAGTTTTCTAAGAATAAACAAGCCAAGAAGTTATGGGATGCTCTGGAGAAACGGTATGACGGGAATGCGACGTTGAAGGCATTAAAGGAAAAGGCTTTGAAGAAGGAGTTTGATAACTTCTCTTCAATAGGAAAAGAGAGCTTGGATGATGTTATCGACCGTTTCTACCACTTAATGAGTGAGCTTCACACTGATGGGGTTACCACGTCCATGGAAGACAAGGTGTTGAGTTTTGTAGATGGATTGCCTGAGAAGTGGGTTTCGTTTGTGTCAAATCTCAGGACAGAATGATATGCTGGCAAAGTTGGATATCAACAATTTCATTCTGAAGCTGAGAGAGGAAGAGTTGAGGATGAAGTACAGATCCCAAAAGAGTTCATATGATCAGAACCCGTCACTTTACAACTCAACTCCTCAACCAAAAACTTCTGGAGCACCACTCCAAACAACATTCGTCTCTAGTTCAGCTGCTCCGTCCCAAGCCATTACTTCAGGATCTCACACGTAAAGGTCATCTTGCACCCAATACATAGCACCTAAAGCCAATGCTACAAAACTGAAGACCGAGAATCTCGGTAATCTGACTGTAGAGGTAGCAAAGGAGCATATGGATCTTCTAGAAGCTGTCGTTCACTCCTATGACGGTCTAGTTGTGGGGAAGATTGGAAACTACCATCTAGCAGATGAAGACTACGAGCAGGTAGATGAAACTGAGCTCGAAAGGATGGACATTATGTGGGCGCTGGCTAGTGCTGTCCGGAGGATGAAGAAGTTTGTTAAGAAGACCGGACAGAACTTGATAGCCACAAAGGATACAACCTTTGGTTTTGACAAAACCAAAGTTACCTGTTTCAATTGTGGAGAAAAGGGGCACTTCAAACGTGAATGCGTGAAGCCCAAGAAGACAGGTAATGGTAATCCATTCTCTACTTTCAATCATCAAAATAAACCCACCAATAGGGCTATATCATCAAGCAAGGATCCTAAGGCCTTGACTACACAAGACGATGAAGGACAAGATTGGACCTTTCGCTTTGTGTCTCCGGGAGAATCCAACATTGCATGTGTTGAAGGTTTGGATGAGGACTCTGCAAGCGAAGGTGATATAGCAGTGGAACTCGTAATGTCAGATCATGAAAATACTGCTACTGTGGTCACTCACCTAAATAAAGAAGGTCCCGACACAACATGTTCAGAATCACCAGCACCCGAATTGTCAAACTCTGCGATGATGGCTGACTCAACCGAACCTTCTCAGGTAAGTTCCACAGACCAACTTTTTGATAATCATGCTTGTTCTGAATGTAATAAATTTAGGGATAGCATAGATTCAAAATTTTCTAGGTTATTAGATCACAATGATAGCTTAGTAAATTATTTACAACTGTGCACAGAAGCAAACCGAATTTTAAAAGAAAATGAGCACAGTTATAAAGAGAAAATAGAACTGTTAAATAAACAACTAAGGGAAACCAAAGTTGTGGCATTTAACCAAGCAGATGACATAAAGTTCTATTTAAACTCCCTAGAAGAAACTAAGAAACAAAAAGCAATTTTGGAAGTCGAGGTATATTCTTTAAAATAAAAACTGCACAGTTGGACTAGTTTTTCTCACATAGTTCAACACTTAGTGAAAGAACGAAGCCACGGGGAGGGTTTGAGTTACAAAGTGGTTCCACCACCGCATGAGACCTTGTTGAATTCTAAATGCAAACTAATTAATAACAACCCAATCAAGGATCATGTGGTGTCCACTCCTCTTGTAAGTGATCCAGATTCAACAAGTAAACCTATTGAATCTGTCAGTAAACAAAAGGAGACCACTTTGAAGTCAAAAGATAAGATGCCTATTGTTAATTTGGATGAACAATTTGCAAAGGTTAAGGTGGAGTCAGGTTCAAACATGTCTAACTCAGAACCCAAAAAGACCAAACAATTTAACCAATCTCGAGCATCATGTCTTAGTCCATATAAACAAAAGGGTAAAGATGTTAAACATGTTCAAACAATGAATTTTGTTAAAGAAGTCAAAACATCTAAACAAGAAGTGTCAAAAGCCAAAGAAACTAAAGTCACACCTGTGTCACACACTTCCCCACAGAAACTGTTTCACCAACATGTTGAAAGTTGATCATGCTACACATGTGGAAAGTATGGACACATTGCTTCGAAATGTTCTTATTATCAGACACGAAGAAAGAAGATTCAACTTAATGATGCAAAACCAATTTCTTCAAAAGGAGTTCAATTACTCCACCTAAAATAACCTATGAGTCTAAAGTTCAAACAATAAGCCAATCATCTGTTTATCACAAACAGACCCTATATAAAACTGGCTTAAGGATAGAAAAATCAAGTCCCGTGTCTAAAAGTGAGAATAAGAAGAATAATGATCTGCCCTCTTCTTCAAGTGGACAGTGGGTAGAGTTTATCATGTGTGATTCCTTGGGGTCACCCAAGCCAGTTAAGGCTTGGGTCCCTAACCGGAACTAATCATTTCCTTTGAATGTGTAGGGTGTCTGCTATAGTGCTTCTTTGAATACCTAGATTGTTGATAGCGGTGCATCAAGGCACATGACTGGAAACCTGTCTCTCTTGTCAAACGTCAAACAAATTAAAGGATGACACATTTCATTTGCTGGAAATAAAGGAGGTTATATCACTACACAAGGAGAAGTGGGAAACCAGAAAGTGAAGTTTGATAAGGTAACTATGTTCAACAACTTCAAAATAATTTACTTTCTGTCTCCCAGGTATGCGACAAAGAGTTCAAAGTTGTATTTGACAACAAGAAGTGCTATGTTCTGAAGAAGGACTATGTCATTCCGGAGGACCAAGTGTTAATGTTAGCTTTAAGATATAACGATTTGTATGTCTTGGACCTCTTAAAGGCTTCCAGAACCGATCATCAAGTACAATGCTTCTTGTCAAAGGCAATAGAAAAAGACTCCATCTCCTGGCATAGGAGAATGGACACATAAATCCCCGGAAGATGAATCACTTGATCAAGAATGATCTACTGCGTGGAGTAAATGTTCAAAACTTCCAACTACCGGATTTCGGTGTCGTATGTAAGAAGGGAAACAGACAAAGAAGTCTCACAAGGCAAAGAACGTTCATTCAATAGACCTGCCTCTTGAGCTTCTTCATATGAATCTGTTTAGCCCAATCTGTACAAAGAGCATTGCTGGTGATTTGTACTGCTATGTAGTTACGGATGATTACTCAAGATTTTCTTGGGTGATGTTTCTGAAATCCAAATCAGAGACATTTGAATCATTCAAAGAGCTAGTACACTGGAGTCACTCTACAAGCTGAAGGTAAGGCAAGTTCGCTCAGACAACGACACCGAGTTCAAGAACCAATGGATGGAGGCATGCTGCAAAGAAAAAGGAATTGTGCACCAATTCACATCCGTCTACACTCCTCAAATGAACAGGGTTGCGGAGAGAAAGAATCGTAGCTTGATAGAGACAACCCGGACGATGCTAGCAGACTTAAAACTGCCTATCCAATTTTGGAACAAGGCAGTAGCTAATGCATGTTACACCCTTAATCGAGTCCTGGTGGTCAAGCATCATGGTAAGACGTGTTACGAGTTACTCCAACGACGTAAACCTAATCTAGAGTACCTCGAACCGTTTGGTGCACCATGTACACTGCTGAAGAAAACTCAGTCAGGGAAATTCAGCGAGAAGGCTGGAGAAGGGATTTTCTTAGGATACAACATACCAAATAAGAGAGCTTACAACAACTCAACGGGTCAAGTAGAAGTGTGGTGCAATGTTGATGTACAGAGATACACCACCCCCCTTGCTGGAAAAGGACCCTCTTTCTTTTTCGACTATGATGGATTCTTTAAATCCTTCAACATCCCTCTCTTTCCTCTTGAGGATGAGTTATCGACTAGAATGATGTACTACGTACTAAATACACCATCACTGGATCCGATGACTTCAGCTCCACAAGGTGAGTCTTCTAGTTCCTCAGGGGGAGCACTTGAGGTAAGTGACTCCTCCTCTGATGATGAAGACGTAGCAAATAATCAGGTGGATCAAGGGCAACAGGTTACTACTACTCCAAGAACACAAGTATCTGATGTTGATGCATCTGACACTTCGGAACCTCACACTCCCACTGCCTCAGATACTGAACCTGCTATACACAATCTGGATAATGAGGTAGTTATACCCACCACTCCTGGATCTTGTCCAAATGTTTATCATCCGTTGGATAATGTCATTGGAGATGTTAGATCAGGAGTCCAGAGTAGAAGTCAGCTATACTCAGCTGATTATGCATCGGTAATGGAAAAGGGATATCTTCACGATGGTGCATATCGATGTTTTGTGTCTCAATTTGAGCCAAAATATTTTAGTGAAGCCCTAAACGATGAGGCTGGGTGAGTGCCATGCAAGAAGAACTTCTTCAATTCAAGAAGTTGGGAGTATGGACTCTAGTGGATAGACCTAAAGGTGCTAAGGTCATTGGCACCAAATGGGTCTTGAAGTGCAAGAAAGATGACCAAGGTGTCATAATAAGAAAACCTGTTCCAACTTCATAGTTCGTCTCTGATCAATTCTTGTTCGTCCTTAATGTTTGTTTCATCGTAGGATTCATCAGATTGTCGTTCTCACTGATTGGATCGCCAATCAAATAGGATTCCGCACTATTTGAATTGGTATATGCGTATTATCAGTTAGTACTCCGTATGTACATGGTCCTAACAATTCTTAGTCAATATGGTTGAGAAACATGTTTAAACTTAATCGTGTGAAGTTCTCATGCGAATGGACCATGAGAATGGACCATACGCATGAATACTTCATGCTAATGAACTAGTCACATGACTGAACCAGGATACTGGATCAGTCTCACAATTGTGACATGAGATTGACTCAGTCGCACGACTGGACCTTCAGTCGTGCGGATGGATCAACCGCATGCTTCAGTCGCACGACTGAACCATGCTAATGGTTCAGTCGTACGAATGGAAAACCCTAACCTATAAATACCACTTAATTCGTGGAAAAACAAAAGAATTCGATTACCTACGCACATAATCGTACCCTAGTCGTCCAGAGGCTCAAGAAAACCTGTTCCAACTTCATAGTTCGTCTCTGATCAATTCTTGTTCGTTCTTAACATTTGTTTCATCGTAGGATTGATCAGATTGTCATTCTCACTGATTGGATCGCCAATCAAATAGGATTCCGCACTATTTGAGTTGGTATACGCGCATTATCAGTTAGTACTCTGTACGTGCACGGTCCTAACAAGTGGTATCAGAGCTTTGGCTCTTGATTTTACGTGTGATTCGATCGATTTAGTATAAAAATCACGTTTTTTTCATTCAAAAACACATCTTTTTGGTTAAAACTGTGTTTTCGACTTCTCCAGATTAAAAAGTTCACATTTTTCAGATTACGACAGATTAGGGTTCGTAAAAATTCGTGTTGTGAGTCAAAATCTTCAAAACCTCGAATTTTTCAAAACAGCAGCCTTCAGTCGCACGAATAGCTCATTCGTACGACTGAACTCAATCGTACATCCCATACGCATGATTGAACTCAGTCGCTCATCCAATCGTACGACTAAACACACCATTCGCATTGTCCAGTCGTCCTTGTCCAACCGCACGATTGAGCCATCCGCATTGTTCAATCGCACATTTGGCCCATTCGCACATATCCTTTCGCACTAGTGAATAAATCTTAGATTATAGCTTAAAGTTTATACAAAGGAAGATCAGTACTCAGCTTTCACTGCCGGTAGGGATTCACGGATCTAGAGTCTTTTGCTTCTGGAAAACGAAGTTGGTAATCACAATAAGCCCCCTAATCTCATAACGTTAGACGATTACCCACAATTGAAGCAAAGGTTCGAGATATACTTAAATGGAGTTGATCCTAATATGTGGGAATCAATCGAGACTGGGTATAGCATGCTGGTTGGTGCTGATGGAGTAAAACTTACCTTGGGTAGCATGACTGATAGTCAGAAGGTGAAGTATAATGCAGAGAAGAAGGTGTACGCTTTGTTAACTCGGTCAATTCCTAAGGATATATTCCATCAGTTTTTTGAGAATAAACAAGCCAAGAAGCTATGGGATGCTCTGGAAAAACGGTATGATGGGAATGCGACGTTGAAGGCATTAAAGGCAAAGGCTTTGAAGAAGGAGTTTGATAACTTCTCCTCAATAGGGAAAGAGAGTCTGGATGATGTTATCGATCGTTTCTACCACTTAATGAGTGAGCTTCACACTCATGGGGTTACCACGTCCATGGAAGACAAAGTGTCGAGTTTTGCAGATGGATTGCCTGAGAAGTGGTTTTCGTTTGTTTCAAATCTCAGACAGAATGATATGCTGGCAAAGTTGGATATCAACGATTTCATTCTGAAGCTGAGAGAGGAAGAGTTGAGGATGAAGTACAGATCCCAGAAAAGTTCATATGAACAGAACCCGTTACTTTACAACTCAACTCCTTAACCAAAAACTTTTGGAGCACCACTCCAAACAACATTCGTCTCCAGTTTGCTTCTACGTCCCAAGCCATTACTTTAGGATCTGACATGTCAGGGTCATCTTGCACCCAACACATAGCACCTGAAGCCAATGCTACGAAACTGAAGACCGAGAATCTCGGTAATGTGATTGTAGAGGTAGCAAAGGAGCATATGGATCTTCTAGCAGTTGTCGTTCACTCCTATGATGGTCTAGTTGCAGGGAAGATTGGAAACTGCCATCTGGCAGATGAAGACTACGAGCAAGTAGATGAAACTGAGCTCGAAAGGATGGACACTATGTGGGCACTGGCTAGTGCTGTCCAGAGGGCGAAGAAGTTTGTTAAGAACACCGGACAGAACTTGATAGCCACAAAGGATACAACCTTTGGTTTTGACAAAACCAAAGTTACCTGTTTCAATTGTGGAGAAAAGGGGCACTCCAAACGTGAATGTGTGAAGCCCAAGAAGACAGGTAATGGTAATCCATTATCCACTTTCAATCATCAAGATAAACCCGCCAACGGGGCTACATCATCAAGCAAGGATCCTAAGGCGTTGACTGCACAAGACGATTAAGGACAAGAGTGGACCTTTTGCTTTGTGTCTCCGGGAGAATCCAACATTGCATGTGTTGAAGGTTTGGATGACGACTCTACAAGCGAAGGTAAGATAGCAGTGGAACTCGTAATGTCAGATCATGAAGATACTGCTACTGTGGTCACTCACCTAAATGAAGAAGGTCCCAGCATAACATGTTCAGAATCACCAGCATCCGAATAGTCAAACTCTGCGATGATAGCTGATTCAACCGAACCTTCTCAGGTAAGTTCCACAGACAAACTTTTTGATAATCATGCTTGTTTTGAATGTAATAAATTTAGGGATAGCATAGATTCAAAATTTCCTAAGTCATTAGATCATAATGATAGATTAGTAAATGATTTACAACTGTGCACAGAAGCAAACCGAATTTTAAAAGAAAATGAGCACAGTTATAAGGAGAAAATAGAACTGTTAAATAAACAACTAAGGGAAACCGAAGTTGTGGCATTTAACCAAGCAAATGACATAAAGTTCTATTTAAACTCCCTAGAAGAAACTAAGAAACAAAAAGCTGTTTTGGAAGTCGAGGTAAATTCTTTAAAACAAAAACTGCACAATTGGACTAGTTCTTCTCACTTAGTTCAACACTTAGTGAAAGAATGAAACCACGGGGAGGGTTTGGGTTACAAAGTGGTTCCACCACCGCATGAGACCTTGTTGAATGCTAAATGCAAACAAATTAATAATAACCCAATCAAGGATCATGTGGTGTCCACTCCTCTTGTAAGTGATCCAAATTGAACAAGTAAACCTATTGAATCTGTCACTAAACAGAAGGAGACCACTTTGAAGTCAAAAGTTAAGATGCCTATTGTTAATTTAGATGAACAATTTGCAAAGTTTAAGGTGGGGTCAGGTTCAAAGATGTCTAATTCAGAACCCAAAAAGACCAAACAATTTAACCAACCTCGAGCACCATGTCCAAGTCCAAATAAATAAAAGGGTAAAGATGTTAAACATGTTCAGACAATGAATTTTGTTAAAGAAGTCAAAACATCTAAACAAGAAGTGTCAAATCCTAAAGAAACTAAAGTCACACCTGGGTCACATATCTTCCCACCGAAACAGGTTCACCAACATGTCGAAAGTAGATCATGCTACACTTGTGGAAAGTATGGACACATTGCTTCTAAATGTTCTTATTATCAGACACCAAGAAAGAAGATTGAACTTAATGATGCAAAACCAAGTTCTTCAAAAAGGAGTTCTTTTCAATTACTCCACCAAAAGGAACCCCTGAACCTAAAGTTCAAACAATAAGCCAATCGTCTGTTTATCACAAAAAGGCCTTACATAAACTGGCTTATGGAAAGAAAAATCAAGTCCCGTGTCTGATAATGAGAACAAGAAGAAAATTATCTACCCTCATCCTCAAATGGACAGTGGGTAGAATTTATGATGTGTGATTCCTTGGGGTCGCCCAAGCCAGTTAAGGCTTGGGTCCCTAACCTGAACTAATCATTTATTTTGAATGTGTAGATTGTTCGCTATACTGCTTCTTTGAATACCTGGATTGTTGATAGCGGTGCATCAAGGCACATGACAGGAAACCTGTTACGCTTGTCAAGCATCAAATAAATTAAAGGAGGACACGTTTTATTTGCTGGAAATAACGAGGTTACATCACTGCATAAGGAGAAGTGGAAAACCAGAAAGTGAAGTTTGATAAGGTAAACTATGTTCAACAACTTCAAAATAACTTACTTTCTGTCTCCCAGGTATGCGACAAAGAGTTCAAAGTTGTATTTGACAACAAGAAGTGCTATGTTCTGAAGAAGGACTATGTCATTCCGGAGGACCAAGTGTTAATGTCAGCTTCAAGATATAATGATTTGTATGTCTTGGACCTCTCGAAGGCCTCCACAACCGATCATCAAGTACAATGCTTCTTGTCAAAAGCAACAGAAAAAGACTCCATCTCCTGGCATAGGAGAATGGGACACATAAATCCCCGGAAGTTGAATCACGTGATCAAGAATGATCTAGTGCGTGGAGTAAATATTTAAAACTTCCAACTACAGGATTTCTGTGTCGCATGTAAGAAAGGGAAACAGACAAAGAAGTCTTACAAGGCAAAGAACATTCATTCAATCGACCTACCTCTTGAGCTTCTTCACATGTATCTGTTTGGCCCAGTCAGTACAAAGAGCATTGCCGGTGATTTGTACTGCTTTGTAGTTACGGATGATTACTCAAGATTTTCTTGGGTGATGTTTCTGAAATCCAAATCAGAGACATTTGAATCCTTCAAAGAGGTAGTAACTACATTGGAGTCACTCTACAAGCTGAAGGTAAGGCAAGTTCGCTCTGACAACGACACCGGTTCAAGAACCAATGGATGGAAGAATTCTACAAAGAAAAAGGAATTGTGCACCATTCACATCTGCCTACACTCCTCAAATGAACGGGTTGCTGAGAGGAAGAATCGCAGCTAGATAGAGACAGCCCGGATGATGCTAGCAGACTCGAAACTGCCTATCCAATTTTGGAACGAGGCAGTAGCTAATGAATGTTACACCCTTAATCGAGTCCTGGTTGTCAAGCGTCATGGTAAGACGTGTTACGAGTTACCCCAACAACGTAAACCTAATCTAGAGTACCTCGAACCGTTTGGTGCACCATGTACACTGCTGAAGAAAACTCAGTCAGGGAAATTCAGCGAGAAGGCTGAAGAAGGGATTTTCTTAGGATACAACATACCGAATAAGAGAGTTTACAACAACTCAACGGTCAAGTAGAAGTGTGGTGCAATGTTGATGTACATAGATACACCACGCCCCTTGCTGGAAAAGGACCCTCTTTCTTTTTTGACTATGATGGATTCTTTAAATCCTTCAACATCCCTCTCTTTCCTCCTGAGGATGAGTTATCGACTAGAATGATGTACGACGTATTAAACACACCATCACTGGATCCGATGACTTCAGCTTCACAAGGTGAGTCTTCTAGCTCTTCAGGGGGAGCACTTTGAGCCAAAATATGTTAGTCAAGCCCTAAACAATGAAGCATGGTAAGTGCCATGCAAGAAGAACTTCTTCAATTTAAGAAGTTGGGAGTATGGACTCTCGTGGATAGACCTAAAGGTGCTAAGGTCATTGGCACCAGATGGGTCTTGAAGTGCAAGAAAGATGACCAAGTGGTCATAATAAGAAACCAGGCTCGACTTGCAGTTCAAGGATTTCGACAAGTCGAGGGAATTGATTACAATGAAGTGTTTGCACCTGGGGCAAGAATGGAAGCAATCCGTATCTTCCTAGCCTATGTATCCTACATGAAGATCAAAGTCTTTCAATTAGACGTAAAGAGTGCATTCCTTCATGGTGAAATCCGGGAGACAGTGTACGTCAGTCAACCCAAAGGATTTGAGGATCCGTATCATCGGGACAGAGTTTACAAACTAGATAAGGCTCTCTACGGGCTCCATAAAGCCCCAAGAGCTTGGTATGATAAACTCTCGACTCATCTTATGAAACAAGGCTTTCGCAGAGGAGTGATTGATTGTACACTGTTCATCAAAGGAAAGGATGGTGACTTACTGCTAGTTCAGATCTATGTTAATGACATAATCTTCGGTTCCAAAAACGAAGCATTATGTAAACAATTTGAAGCAGTAATGAAAGCTGAATTTGAGATGAGTGCCATGGGTGAGATGAAGTTCTTTCTCGGGGTACAGGTGGATCAGACACCAAAGGGGATATTTATGCATCAGACCAAGTATGTATGCGATATTCTCAATCATTTTGATATGGAGAATGCTTCCACAGCTGGGACTCCACTTGCTACAAACCATGACGTCGCATCCGACGAAAATAGTGATCTGGTGGATGCCACTATGTACCGAGGAATGATCGGATCACTCATGTACCTTACTGCCTCAAGACCTGCTATCATGTACGCAACATGTCTATGCTCCAGATATCAGGCGAAACCTAAAGTCAACCATCTCATAGGCGTCAAAAGGATACTTCGTTATCTGAAGGGTACTCCAACACTTGGGTTGTGGTATCCTCATGATGATGACTTTGAGCTTACTGCGTATAGTGATTCGGATTATGGTTGCTGCAAAATGAACTACAAGTCCAATTCAGCAAGATGTCAATTCTTTGGGAGAAGATTAGTCACGTGGCAGTGTAAGAAGCAGACATCGGTTGCTCTGTCAACTTGTGAAACTGAAAATGTTGCTGCTACAAGCTGCTGTTCACAAATCATCTGGATTCAACAGCAAATGCGGGACTACGGTTTGAAATTCTCTAACACTCCTATATTTGTTGATAATTCTGCTGCTATAGCCGTAACTAGAAATCTGGTCCAACATCCTAAGACCAAACACATAAGAATTAAATATCACTTTATACGTGATTGTTTTGAAAAGAATTTAATCGATGTTGTTAAAATTAATACGGATTTTCAACGCGCTGACCTCTACACAAAAGCTTTTGATAAACCAAGATTTTTATATCTGTTAGAGTTCAACGGCATGAAAAAGAATGTGAAGTGATTCCAGAAGATGAACATGCTTAGTCCGACAACTGTTTATTTTTTCTTGCTTAGTCCGACAACTGTTTATTTTTTCTTTTTCTTTTCTTTTATTTTTTCTTTTTTTTCCTGTCTTAAAAATCCAAAAACACAAAAAGATTTTTCATTTGAAAATTTTAGGGGGAGAATAGGTTAGTTTAGTATTAAATTAGTTATTTTATTTAATTACTCTAAAAAAACGAGGGAGGAGGACAGTCTAGTTAATAGAAAGGAGATCGTATCTGTGATACTGATTCAGTGACTATGGAAAACGATAGAACACAGGAACAAAGAGTTTGGGATTTTAAAAGAATTTAACTGATTAAAATGCAAAATTCAAAGTATAAGTCTGAGAAGTCTAAGCAACATAAAAGGAAAAATGATAGTAAAACTAGCTACTACTAAGGTAACACAGAGAAAGTATACCTAGAGGTCGCTAGATCACTAGATGATGTGTCGGTAGATTCAATACAATAGATAAGTAGACTTCATTGGTGAGTTCAAGCTCAAACTAAGTTGTTCAACCAGCTATGGGTTATCATCTTATCCCTGGTTAACACAATCAACAAAGTTCCAGTAAGGGGTGACGAGCAAAATTAAATGTGTGCGGATGACCAGAAAAATGAGCAAAGCACATAAAAATGCAAAAAGCAATCAAGCTAATAACCTATGTTGTTGGTGAGATCTGTGCAAAAAGAATAAAATTTCTCAAACAAGAAGATAGGTTGTGTGCCTCTCTGCTGTGCGGTAGCACTGACCTGAGGATAAGCATAACCTAAACATTCTAGAATTCATTGTTGTTTGCGCCTCTCTGCTGTGCGATGACACTGACCTGAGGCTTTGCATCTCTTTTCAAGCTCTTAGAATAGTTTCTTCTTGTTAAAATATCCGTAGACCGCTTAAAAATCTCCTGAGGAATGTTGATTACCATATAAGTGTGGGATCCATAAATGCTTGTTGAAATAATTAAACCTTAAATCATCACCAATGTATGTCAAAAATCTGTGTATGGATTTAATAGGACAAGTATACTGACAATCATTGTGAGCTACAATTCTTGAAAGTCCAAATCATTGTGTGTATCTTACAGCACTAGTATGATTTCCTAAACTTGCTAATGACTCTCGATGAAAACAAGAATCTAGCATCAAAAGGCTTTGGTAAAATGTCCCAAATGATTTGATAAACCTATATGATTCCATAATGAATCGTTCCAGTTATGATCAATGTAACTTGATGCTATACTGTCTAGAAAGGAAAATCCGGTAGATACTTATCTTAGGATTCCAACCTCACACAAAATTACAAAAATAAGTTTCAGTTTTGTCTTTTAGTTCTAGTTGTTTAATTTGTTTAATTTTTAGTCAGTTTAGTTATTAAACGTCGGACTATGCATTGGAAGTCTATCTGGGATTTAATCACTAAAAAAGGGTCACATCTGAGGTGACCAAACGGGTTTCCAAATGTTAAAAGGGTCACGTCTGAGGTGACAAATTGTTTTGTTGTTAAAAGGATCACGTCTGGGGTGATCAAAAGTTCTCTAAGTTTAAAATGGTCATGTCTGAGATGATCGAATGCTTGAAATGTTTTATCAATTGTTAATAGGGATAAAAGTCAAATGGTCATAAACTTGAACCATACGTATGAGCCATTCGCACGACTGGACCATGAGTATGGACCAGCCGTACGATGGAACTATACGTATGATCCATTCGCATGACTGGACCATGAGTATGGACCAGTCGTACGATTGAACCATACGTATGAGCCCAAGACTAACCCACACGCATTGATCAGACGTGCGATTGGACCATAAGCATGAGTAAATTCACACGATTGGACCACAAGACTGAACCAATCGCATGAATGGAGGTGACCGAATGAGTCAGTCGCACGACTGAAACCTAGTCGCACGTCTGAATGTGACCGACTAAGCCAATCGCATGATTGAAGAGTGCGAATGGATCCAGTCGCACGACAGGAGGAACCCCAGTATAAATAGAGGGGGAGTCGGTCGCAGAAGCTCATCCACACTCAATCGCCCTAAATCGCACGAAGCACTGTTACTCTGCCCGATTTTCTTCTGATTGTCCTAGACTACTGATTGTGTGATCTTACGATTTCTAGTGTTCATCTAGGTAATGCGCGACGATATTCACTCCAAATTCCAATAAATTCATGCCCTAATGATTGAATTTAAGCCCTAAACTTAACTGAAACTATGTTTGCCTAAGAAACCTAGAAAACTAAGTATGTTGTGCAAATAAAAGTTACTAGGTGTTATGTCGGTCATTTGCGAGACTAATGAGCCAAACCACAAAGTCTAACATCAAGTTTTGCTAAAAATTGAATTTGAAAAACAAAATAGTCTGTCATGCGAATGGACACCCTGGTGAACTTCAATCGCACGACTGAGCTATACAAATGGCTCAATGGCACGACTGAGCTGGACGAATGGCTCAATCTCACGACTGAACCATGCATATGAGTTCAGTCGCACGACTGATGTAAACGCATGGGATAGCATACGACTAAGCCTAGTTGCATGCTCAGTCGTACGTATGAGCTCATTCGCACGACTAGATCTCAGTCGCATAGTTGATTCGCACGACAGAACAGAAGATTTCAAGTGCAATGAATCAAATAGTTACTCATTGACACACACTAACGTTTATTTACATTGTGTAACAGATGGCGAGTCGTTGGACTATGAGCACAAAGCATAACCTTTGTGCTCATCTGGATCTGACCTCCCGGAACGCGGCTGAGTTCTCAGGAATTATTACCTTCTTACGGAGATCGAGGATCTTCCGGGCTATATCGACTCAGTGCACTCCATACCGCTCAGTTCAGCAGGCTTTCTGGGAAAGCGCTGTAGTCGACAGGACCTCAGAGCCCTACTGTATCAGGAGCTCCATTTTTGGTCAGGCTATAGAGATCATTGAGGATGATCTCATGATAGTCTTAGAGTTTGGGGATGATGCAGACTGCCCTACATGACTGCACCCACTGACTGTCCGAGGCTACTTTCTGCGGGCCAAGTACTCGGGGGATATCAACGCAGGTGTGCTCAACAAGAGCAACCTGTGCCCCCAATTCAAGTACTTAGCCCATGTGCTGCTTAAGTGCATTGCCTCAAGGAAGGGAGGCTTCGATGAGATGTCCGACCAGATTCAGAACGCCTATGTGGCGTTGGTGCTGAACCATCCGTTCAGCTTCTCGAGGATATCTTCACCTACCTGGCGGAGAACATCGAGGCGAAGGGCAAGGAGAGCTTCTGCATGTACCCTCTCTTTATGCAGATGGTTATTGACCAGAAGCTCCCTTTGCTGCCAAAGGAGAAGGAGGATGCCCTGATGCTTGA
This sequence comes from Flaveria linearis, assembly GCA_024085815.1. Taxonomy (NCBI): domain Eukaryota; kingdom Viridiplantae; phylum Streptophyta; class Magnoliopsida; order Asterales; family Asteraceae; genus Flaveria; species Flaveria linearis. The sequence goes on along the minus strand of CM044016.1, from coordinate 23,571,894 downwards.
GGTGATGGACGATACCACCTTAGGCAGGATGAAGGTGTAAAGGGGGAAGCAAGTGAAACCACCTGTCAGGGGGTTGTTTGGGCATTTGGCCCTAGAGGACTACGTGGCGCCAGCGAAGAGGAAGTGGCACCATGATGACAGTGACTCGGACAATGAGCAGATCGTGCTCCCCGTTGATGATTCTGATGATTATGATAGCGCTGATAGTGGAGATGCTGGCCCCACACAATCTAGGGCCACTGCTACTGATGTGACATCTCTTTCATCCACCCGAGGAGGAGCAGAGACTGCGGGATTCCATCAGAACTTCCAACCTGATGAGGAGGAGGAGTCGGATGAGGAGCCATTGGTGCGAACGGTGGGGAGCTGGGTCATAGCAACGGAGAGAGGTGTTAGGGCGGTAGGTGGATGCCAGGGTGAGTCTGGGGAGGTTGTTACTGATCCATCTTACACCCCAGATGAGCCCAGTAGCCAAGGGGGAGCCACTGTCTCCAAGGGCTCAAGGAGAAAGAGAATGGCTCAACCCTACGGGAAGAAGGGGAAGAGGCCCAGGTTCATATTGATCACCACCACTTCTACCACTCCACCCACCACTTCCACCACTACACCCACCACTACTACCACACCCTCCACCACTACTACTAATCTCCACCTTCTATTACTAAAGCCTACCATCCACCACCCACTCATATACCACCACCCATATTCACCACTGCTACCACTACCACCACCAGCCACCAAGCCGGACCATCATTCCCCACAGGATCATCTCTACCTCCCATTGGAGTAGAGGAACAGCTGTCAGCACTTAACCGTATGGTGCTGAAGCTGTTGGCTGCTGATGAAGAAAAGGCTGCCTTACTACGTCAGCCTGAGGAGCTAAACGCTACCCAAGCACAGCAGATCTCACAACAAGCTTAGCAAATTGCCCAACTCCAGGAGCATAACGTCCAATCAACAAAGAAGATAGAGGAGTTAGAGGCCTCTAACAAGACCATCATGCTCAAGCTTAAGGGATCAAAGGATGAGCCACTCAAGATAAGAGAAGGTGATGATGATGATGATGATGGTGAAGATGATGATGGTGAAGATGATGATAGTGATGATGATGAGGCTAGTGATGATGGAGAGACAAGAGGAAGGCAGGATGAGATAATGACATAGAAGGAGATGTAGCTGCATCTGCCTCAGCTCAGGGTCAAGAGAGAAGAACAAAGAGAAAGCAAGACCAAGGAGCATCATCTTCTGCCCCACCTGCTGACGAGCCAGCTATTCAGGACAAAAGTAATGCTTAGATATTTATGTATTTGAAAGCTTTTGCTCTTGAAACTTGTATTAAACTTATGTTCTTAATGTTTATATATATTTGATATTTAACAGCCTTGATTATTGACTAATGGTTGATGTATTTACATGTTTAAATCAAGCAGATCAATCATCTCAGCAAGACGAGTATGATGTTGGTCCCCTACAGCAAATCAAGTCTCAATTAACTATTATACTTGATTTGCAAGGGATTGTCAGGAGTTCTGTGAGTTATACTCCCGAAGAAGGAAAAATAATTCATGACCTTACTAATGAGCAACTTGCTAAGATTTTCCGGCTCAACCCGGACAAGATTGTCAATGACACTCCTACCATTGATGTGGCTAGTTACGACGAGCTTAATGATGTGGAAGAAATAGAGATTGAAGACGTCACAGCCCAGCATTATCCAGAGTACACTGACCAGAGGGAAATGTGGTTCCTAATTTAGGTGATACTCTCGACAATGATACATTTGATAAGCTGGATCAGATGGAGAAGGAGGCAGAGGAGTCAAAAAGCGAAGCCCAATCCTCGGACACTGATGTTGACATCAAAAAGGCTGAATGGGCGGCTTGTTTTGGAGAGATCCAAGCCCAACGCACTGCTCCAAAGCTAAGTGCCTGCACCAAGCTCTACAAAGTGAAGAAGCATCTAAAGGTGTTAGGAAAGATTATAGCGTGGGCATATTTTGAGGATCTGAATGTATATGCAGTGAAGAGAGAAAAGGGCATAGAGTACTTTAGATTTCCACATGATCTAAAGACTCTTCTAGGTTTTGAGCTCAACCAGCTGGCACGCTTAAATTTGCTATATGCCGACCCGAGAAAGATGTCAGGTTGGTTTGAGGCTGCTTTGAGGAGAGAGTACCACACCAGGTGGGTTAACTCCAGCCTTAACAACTGACGAGGTACATCAAAAGGTCTGAAGTTAACCTTATTACTAGAAAACCTACGGTAGTGTTGAAGTGGAGTCCTCCGCACACTATGTCAAGAATCCCTCTAAGGGAAATGCCACAGGACTTCACTCCACACTTCAAGTGGTGGTACTACAATTGGAGAACAAGTGAAGCTGTGATAGTCTTACAAAAAGAGGGCCAAATGGATACTATCCGGGTATTTGACCCGATGTGGCTGACTAATTATCTGCTGATGATGTATACACATTGTACCAGTGGCCATTGTTTTATGATTCGCAAGACATTGTACAAGCCCTCCAGTTCCAGAACATTATACGACCCTTTTTTGCGTTTTAGATAAATGCCGGAGTTACAAGAGAGGAAAGTACAAGAAGTTTGATGAGCTGATGAGGAATGTTAGGCACTGATGTAAACTAGGTCCAAGGGGGAGTTTGTTGATACATGTGCACCTAGTTTAGGAGCTCAATGTAAAATGTCTTTCATGTCTTACATATATGTAATTGAATGGGTATGAATGAAATACAATATGTGGTTGATGCTTATAATGTTTAATATTTCATTGTTTATTGTGTGATAACGCATATTGAGCTAACTATATAGGTTTGTGGTTATTTGTATAATTCTTAGTCAAATATGGTTGAGAAACATGTTTAAACTTAATCGTGTGAAGTTCATATGCTAATGGACCATGCGAATGGACCATACACATGAATACTTCATGCTAATGAACCAGTCGCACAACTGAACCAGGAGACTGGATCAGTCACACGATTGTGACATGAGATTGACTCAGTCGCACGACTGGACATTCAGTCGTGCGGGTGGATCAACCGCATGCTTCAGTCGCACGACTAAACCATGCTAATGGTTCAGTCGTACGAATGGAAAACTCTAACCTATAAATACCACTTAATTCATGGAAAAACAAAAGAATTCGATTACCTACGCACATAATCGTACCATAGACGTCCAGAGGCTCAAGAAAACCTGTTCCAACTTCATAGTTCGTCTCTGATCAATTCTTGTTCGTTCTTAACATTTGTTTCATCGTAGGATTGATCAGATTGTCGTTCTCACTGATTGGATCGCCAATCAAATAGGATTCCGCACTAGTTGAGTTGGTATACGCGCATTAGCAGTTAGTACTCCGTACGTACACGGTCCTAACAAGGTGCACGACCATGTTGTCGTTAGCTTAACTATGATACGGGTTAGCTACCCCAAAGGATTCACACAGGGTCAATTATTGAGATTGACAAGGCCCTTCGGCATGCCCTAGGTGACTGGATCAGCTTCGTGCACAATGTTCGTGGTTTAATTACCACAGGGCCAGTATCAGCTTCGTGCACAATGTTCGAGGTATACCAATTGGTTGAATGAACGGGAGAGATGACTTGCCCTAGGTGACTGGATCAGCTTCGTGCACAATGTTCATGGTTTAATTACCACATGGCCAGCATCAGCTTCGTGCACAATGTTCGGGGTATTGTTCATCAATCCATATGAATGTAAAAGAATGACGTAATGTACGAAAGAAAGAAAGAAAGTAAACAAGTACGAAAGTAAAAGAATGATAATAAATACGTTACTAAAGAATGAGAACGAAAGTAAGAGAATGTTAACGAAAAGCATGAAATGAAAACATGCTATGAATATGATGGTGGAAAATGAACGATAATGAAAGTTAATATTAATATTCTCTATCTGTACGTATAATGCATGATCGTGTATGAAAGAAAAGGAAGGTTTTAATGAAAGTATGATATTTTATTTATAAAACTAAAACTCACTCAGCAACGCTGACTTTTATGTGTTTTCCAGTTGGCAGGTAAAGTTGCTGAGGATGGCACGGGGCAGCTACTTGGCATTTTTGGGATGACATCTATTAGTATATCAATGATATTTTTGTGATGTAATGCAATTATAATATTTTGTAATAGTTAACTGTATTGTATTACTTTGTAAAAGTTGTCATTTAAATATATGAAATAGTTTCTAATTAATTTCCACTGCGATGTTTCAAATATATGTATGTTTTATGTGCGATGAATGACCAACTGTGAGGTGCCCAGGAACGGGGCCTTACAAGTTGGTATCAGAGCCAAAGTTTAACTGAGAATAGGACAAAGGGAAGGGATGCCATTCCGAGTAGCTACGTGCCATCAGGTATTTTCTTAAATGATAACATGTATTATGTGCGCATGTTATTTGATCTGTTTGCCGTTAGTAGATTTAGATACTAATGTAGTCAGGATATGAAATGCTTGGGGTGTGAAGAGTAAAGTAAGTGGCTAATCATAACTGGCCACTGTAATTAGGGACTTACTATACCTGACATAAACTGAGCTATTACCCTGAAAGACCGTGTTAGTGTTTAAATCTTATAGTGTGTTAGAGGATGGCTAGAGGTAGATCTTTTAAGGCTTCACGAGGCGGAGTACGTGGAGGACGTGGTGCTGAACGACGGGCCATAAGAGGAAAGCCCAGGGTTGAGAAGGTGACTCATGAGGAGCCTGAGACCCCTCATCGGGAGGGTGGTGATGAGAGTGCTAACTTGAGAGCCTCGGTTAATGAGGCCGTGGTGGAGGAGGTTCATCAGGTCATGCAGACGATCCTACCGTCTGTAGTGACCGAAGTGATTAAGGTTGTTAGAGAACAGGTCTTCGGGAGGGAGAGAGCAACCCGAGACCGAGACGGTTATCCCTACTGATGAGGAAGGGGGGGAAGAAGAGCCTATGCTGGAGGCAGCACAAGGCTGTAACAATAGGGCATTTCAGAGATGCAAGCCCCCTACCTTTGATGGTAATTGCATTGCTGCTGCTGCTCACCGATGGGTGAGGGAGATGGAGGCTGTTCTTGAAATCAGCGAGTACCGGGAGGACCAGAAGGTGAAGTTTGCCACCCATTCGTTTGTGGACTCGGCTTTATGCTAGTGGGACAACATTGTCCAAGCCGAGGGTAGCAGGGTGATTGGTAGAATGAGGTGGAATAAGCTGAAGAAGTTGGTGATTGAGGAGTTCTGTCCTCATCGGGAGTTGGATAAGGTGGAGAGGGAGTTCCTGCAGCTGGAGGCGGGAACCATGACACATCAACAGTACACCACTAAGTTCAACGAGATGGCACGACTGGTGCTGGATTAGGTGACACCCTTGTCATGAAAGATCAAAAGATACATTCAAGGCTTGCCGGCGGACATCCGCAGGCACATGATCGCCACCCGACCGAGTACGTTTAAGTCAGTGGTTGACTTGGTTGGGAGACTGTATGATGAAAGGGAGGTAGTGGTGTCTGAAGTGAGTAAGAAAGGTGGTGGAGACCGGAACTGGAACAGGAAGCGGTTCGGACGGGGTGGTGCTCCGGTAAACAACAAGAAGGCTAGGGTGGATGATCGACGGGTGATTGTCGCAGGCTCGGGAGTGAAGAGATGCAAGTGTGGAAAGGAGCATGCTGGTGAGTGCAGGCTGGGGCTTAATGTCTGTTTCAAGTGTGGGAAGCTCGGCCATATCTCCAGAGATTGTAGAGCAGCGAGGTGCTTCAACTGTTGTGAAGTAGGCCATATTAGTAGGGAGTGCAAGAAGCCGAGGGCAGAGAGTTCTGGAGCAGGGAAGAAGACCGGGACTGAGGAGCAAAGGGCAAGCGCCAGGGCATTCACAATGACTAGGGAGGAGGCTAGGACGGACCTCGATGTTGTGTCAGGTATGTTTCTAATAAACCAAACTCTTGCTACTGTGCTATTTGATTCTGGTGCTAGTAGAAGTTTTATTTCTGCTGTTTTCTGTGCTAAATTTCTTGTTAGTAGTAGACGTATTGATGAGCCCTTCGATGTAGAAACTGCTATTGGTAAGTCCATTAGAGTTACTGATATGATAGAGGATTGTGCCATAGAATTAGAGGGTCATAGGTTTGCTGCTAAGTTACATGTGATGCCCCTAGGCGGATTTGATGTAGTACTAAGGATGGATTGGTTAGCAACCTATGAAGCGAACATCATGTGTCGTAAGAAGATGACTAGACTGACAGCGCCTGATGGGAGTTCAGTGACGATATACGGTGATCGAGTTACAACGATTCCGAAAGTGATGTTGATGGCGGTGGTGGGAAAGTGCATGAGGCGTGGATGTAATGCTTATTTGGCCTACGTGAAGGATGTGGACACATCAACACCACAATTGTCCGATGTTCCGCTGGTGTGTGACTTCCCCGATGTGTTTCCAGAGGACTTATCAGGTGTGCCACCGGACCGCGAAATCGAATTTCAAATTGACTTGATACCCGGTGCTTAGCCTGTCGCTAAGGCACCAAGTCGGTTGGTTCCAACTAAGATGAAGGAGTTGATGGAGCAACTGCATGAGTTGTTTGTAAAGAAGAAGGACAGTAGCATGAGAATGTGTATCGACTATCGTGAGTTGAACAAGTTGACGGTGAAGAATCGGGATCCATTACCGAGGATTGATGACTTGTTTGATCAGCTCTAAGGTGCCAGTTGGTTCTCGAGGATTGATCTTCGATCTGGCTACCATCAGTTGAAGGTGAAGGAGCAAGATATTTCTAAAACAGCTTTTCGCATGCGTTATGGACACTACGAGTTTCTCGTTATGTCCTTTGGTCTAACCAACGCGCCGGCTGCGTTTATGGACTTGATGAATCGAGTGTGTCGTCCGATGTTAGATAAATCAGTGATTGTATTTATCGATGATATCCTGATTTATTCAAGGAGTGAAGAAGAGCATGCAGGTCGCATTCGGGAAGTGTTGGAGACATTGAAAAAGGAGAAGCTGTATGCTAAGTTCTCTAAGTGTGCTTTTTGGTTGCGTGAGGTGCAATTTCTAGGTCACGTGGTAAATGCTGAGGGAATCATGGTGGACCCGGCAAAAGTTGAGGCCGTGATGTAATGGCAGTCTCCAAAGACGCCATCCGTGATTCGTAGCTTCTTGTGGTTGGCGGGCTACTACAGGAGATTTATTCAAGACTTTTCCAAGGTAGCCTCACCTTTGACTAAACTGACTCGCAAGGATGTAAAGTTCATGTGGGGTCAAGAACTGGAGGATGCTTTTGAGGGGTTAAAGACGATGTTGACACAAGCTCCTGTCTTGACATTACTTGAAGGTAGTGAAGACTTAATGGTATATTCGGATGCTTCTTATTCTAGGCTAGTGCATCCTGACAGCTGAAAACCCACGAAGTCAACTATCCCACGCACGATCTAGAACTAGCAGTTATGGTATTGGCTTTGAAGATTTGGCGGCACTACTTGTACGGGACGAAGTGCACCATCTTCACAAACCACAAAAGCTTGAAGTACTTCTTCAAGCAGAAAGATTTGAACATGAGGAAGAGGCGATGGTTGGAGCTTATAAAGGATTACGATTGCGAGATACATTACCATCCGGGCAAGGCCAACGTGGTGGCAGATGCCCTTAGTCGAAAGGAAAGACCCGAGCCGATTCGAGTGAAAGCTTATTAGTTGATTATGACCTCTGATGTGATGGCACAGGTCAAGGAATTTCAAGATGAGGCTTTGAAAGAAGATCATCTTAACTTTGAAAGGATGAAAGGTCTAGTCACGGAATTGGGTGAGAACACTCTTGGTGTTAGAACCCGATTCGGACGAATGTGGATTCCTCGTCACGGGGATTTACATGGAAAGATCATGGACGAGGCTCATAAAACTCGATACTCCATTCATCCCGGTGCTTCCAAGTTGTACCACGACATGAAGAAAGATTACTCGTGGTCGAGTATGAAGCGTGCTGTAGCAGAGTATGTGAGTAAATGCCTTACTTATTTACAAGTAAAGGCGGAACACCAGAAGCTGTACTAGAAAATCCAACCGTTGGATATACCCGAGTGGAAGTGGGAGCATATCACCATGGACTTTATCACGAAGTTACCACGTACCCCGAAAGGGTATGATGCTATATGGGTAATAGTTGATTGATTGACAAAGAGTACTCACTTCCTACCAATCAGAGAGATGTATTCTTCTGAGAGAGTCATGGATCTATTTATCAAAGAGATTGTAGCTCGTCATGGTATGCCAGTGTCTATTGTGTCTGATCATGACACTAGGTTTACATCCAAGTTTTGGAAGAAATTCCATGACACGATGGGAACGAGGCTACACATCAGCACGGCTTATCATCCTCAGATGGACGGTCAGTTTGAGAGGACGATCCAGACACTCGAGGACATGCTTCGAGTGTGCGTGATCGATTTTGGAGGAAGTTGGGATGACCATTTGCCATTAGCAGAATTCTTGTACAATAACAGTTATCATGCTAGCATTGGCATGCCACCATACGAGATGCTATATGGTAGGAGATGTAGGACACCCGTTTGTTGGGGTGACATTGGTCAGAAAGAGTTAGGAAGTATTGAGGTGATCGAAGCTACGACTGAGAAACTAGAAAGGATCAAAGCCTTTATGAAGGCAGCTAAGGATATGCAAAAGTCGTATGCTGATAAGAGAAGCAGATCGATTGAGTTCTAGGTGGGTGATAGGGTTATGTTGAAAGTCTCACCTTGGTAGGGTATCATCCGGTTTAGAAAGCGGGGAAAGCGGAGCCCGAGGTACATAGGACCTTTCCGAACTATTGCTCGAGTAGGAGAGGTGGCCTATAGGTTGGAACTGCCCGATAAGTTAAGTGGAATTCACCCGACATTCCATGTATCTCATCTGCGGAAGTTTTTGGCAGACGAGGATATGGTTGTACCACTAAAAGATATAGAAGTAGATGAACGGCTCAATTATATGGAGCAACCAGTGGCAATCATTGATCGTAAAGAGAGAAGGTTAAGGAGTAAAGTAGTTCCTCTTGTGTGTGTATAGTGGAAGCACATGAAGGGATCCGAGTCTATGTGGGAGACTGAAGGAGAGATGAGGCAGCATTACCCTCATCTGTTTAAGGATAACAGGTTTCAGGGACGAAACCTATATAAGGGGGGTGGACTTGTAACACCCGGATATTTTTATATACGAGAAAGAAAGAATAAACACAAATAAAGAGGAGAAATATAATGTAACCCAAAGTTGAGTGGCTAAAAGTGTCCAAAACGACAAAACTTTGAAAAGTTGGGGAATAAAGCAACATGGCCGCCCATGTTGCCTGCTTACACCTTGCCATTCGGTTTTAGAGAGAGAAACAGTAGAGAATTCGAGTTTTAGAGATAGAAAGAAGAAGAATTCAAAGTTTAAGGTAAGATTATGTGTTTTAAGTTGTTTTTGGTCGATTTAGCCTCGGTTATATGCTCATATGTGTTATTGTATGTTCGGGTTGTGTTTTTAGTGGGTTTTAGGTGTTAAAAACGTCTGAGAAGTTCAAGGGAAGGGTTCAAACTCGAAAGAAGCTAAGGTGAGTTCTAGAACCCCTTTTTTAACATGTTTTTAACAAACTTTAGGGCTGGAAAATGCATGTGAACATGTTTTTTATGAAAATGGGTTTTCACCCGTATGTGTTGTATGAATGTGTATGTGGGTGGGTGTAAATTTGAGATACATATGTGTGTATGTACATGTTATGATGTTTAGAATGTTGATACTAAGTTTAGAAAGTTGATACTAAGCTTAGATCATGATTTAAAATGAATTGGGACTGATTTATGTTGTTTAAGTGCAAGTTAGATGCCCAACCGCCTAAACAGTGGCCCATGTGTCCAACGGTGTAATTTTCTAAGTATTCCAAACCGCCCAAAGGTCCAACCGCCCAAAGGTCCAACCGGCTAAACAGTACCCAACCGCCTAGAGGTCCATGCATCTAAGTCAGGTCCATGCACCTGAATAGTGCCCAGACGTCTAGAAAATGTCCCAGAATGACTAAGTGTTAGGCCCAAACGCCTGAATAGTGCCCACGCGCCTAAATAGGCCCATGCGTCTAAGTGAAAAATGATTAAGTATAAGTCCAGACGTCTGCATAGTATCAAAACGTCTGAACAGGGCAGAAACGCCTAAACAGTGCCCATGCGCCTAGACACTTAGAATAATTTCTGAAATTTCAGGAAAAAGCAAAAAGTCTAGGGTTTGACCAAATTTGACTTATGGGCAATGATTACCCATTTTAAGCATGATTATAGGATGTTTTAGGGTTATGGAATGTAGAATGATGTATAGTATGTATAATGTGTTATCTTTTAATGATGATTAAACATATTTATATTATATTATAAAATACGTTATATATTATGTTATTACTTTACGTAGTATGACAAACGAATTAAAGAACATAGAGAATAACGTAACGAAATGAAAAATAACAATTATGAAAAGTAAAACGTAAAGAACAAAAGAATGGCTTGCAAGCAAATGAAAGGAGGTACACGACCATGTTGTCGTTAGCTCAACTATGATGCGGGTTAGCTACCCCAAAGGATGCACACAGGGTCAATCATTGAGATTGACAAGGCCTTTTGGTATGCCCTAGGTGACTGGATCAGCTTCGTGCACAATGTTCGTTGTTTAATTACCACAGGTCCAGCATCAGCTTCGTGCACAATGTTCGGGGTATACCAATTGGTTGAATGAACGGGAGAGATGACTTGCCCTAGGTGGCTGGATCAGCTTCATGCATAATATTCGTGGTTTAATTACCACAGGTCCAGCATCAGCTTCATGCCTAATGTTCGGGGTATTGTTCATCAATCCATATGAATGTAAAAGAATGACGTAACGTACGAAAAAAAGTAAGAAAGTAAACAAGTACGAAAGTAAAAGAATGCTAATAAGTACATTACCAAAAGAATGAAAACAAAAGTAAGAGAATGTTAATGAAAAGCATGAAATGAAAACATGCTATGAATATGATGGTGGAAAATGAACGATAATGAAATTTAATATTAATATTCTCTATCTGTACATATATGCATGATCGTGTATGAAAGAAAAGAAAGGTTTTAATGAAAGTATGATATTTTATTTATAAAACTAGAACTGACTCGGCAACGTTGAGTTTTATGTGTTTCCCAGTTGGCAGGTAAAATTTGCTAAGGATGGCACGAGGCAGCTACTTGGCATTATTGGGATGACATCCATTGGTATATCAATGACATTTTTGTGATGTAATGAAATTATAATATTTTGTAACAGTTAACTGCATTGTATTACTTTGCAAAAGTTGTCAATTAAATATATGAAATGGTTTTCAATTAATTTCTGCTGCGATGTTTTAAATAATTGTATGTTTTATGTGCGATGAATGACCAACTGTGAGGTGCCCGGGAACGGGGCCTTACAACATATGTTTTGGACATGAGCAACACCTCACTAACATCAAATGAAACATGACCGATTTCTAAGTCATCAAAGATGAATCTCAACTATGGCATAGGAGGCTGGTTCATTCTAATATGAAGAACATGAATAGGTTGGCAAGAAATGACTTAGTCATTAGTCTTCCTAAGAAAGAATTTCAATGTTCTACTCATTGTTCTTCATGTTATAAAGGAAAACCACATAAGGTGTCCCACAAGTCCAAAACATTTAACACAAATACAAAACCACTCAAATTGCTTAATATGGATCTTTTTGGTCTAACCAATGTGACGAGCATTAGCAAGCGGCAATATTGTTTGGTGATTGTTGATGATTTCACTAGATTCACATGGGTCTTTTTCTTAAAACATAAGTGTGAAACATAAGAAACATTAATGGAGTTTATCATTAAAATTGAAAATCAATATTTAAAGGTCAAAATTTTCAGAAGTGATAATGGATCTGAATTTGTTAACTGTGTTCTAGACACCTTTTGCAGGAACAAAGGCATAGCAAGACAATTTAGTGCACCAAGAACTGCATAACAAAACGGAGTTGCTGAGAAAAGAAACATAACTTTCATTGAAGCAGCTAGAACAATGCTAGCTGATTCACATCTGCCCATTACCTTTTGGGCTGAAGCAGTGAATACAGCTTGCACTTTTCAAAACAGAACATTAATTGTTAAAGAAAATAATAAAACACCTTATGAGATTTTATTTAAAAGGAAACCTTTTATAGGCTATCTTAGAGCTTTTGGGTGTCATGTGTCTGTGTTAAACACCAAGGAGCAATTAGGAAAGTTTTCAGAAAAATCCTATGATGGCTTCTTTGTTGGTTATTCATCAACATCTAAATCATATAGAGTTTACGTTCCACGCCAACACATTATGGAAGAAACACCTAATGTATCTTTTGATGAAACATCATTTACAAAATTTGTAATAGGTTCATCATGGTTGTTTGACATAGATGCTTTCACAAATTTATTTAACTCTGGTTATTTCAATGTTGCGGATTCTACGGATACATGTTATCCCTATGTCCCTCCAACAATGAGTGAAGTGCCACTATCTGCTGATCCACCAAGACTTCCTCCACACACTTCAAGTGTTGCAGATCATGGCCCATCAACACAATTAAATATTGGACTATCCAATGGAAATCCATCTTCAGGCTCTTAAGAAGTGAATGAAGTAGCAACAGATGTTAACCCTGCTTTCGTAGATGTTAACACTGCATCTGGAGATGTACTCAATGCATCCGTAGATACCCCATCTACATCTGGAGATGCCCCAATTCCTTTAACTAAGTTCCAAATCCATCAGAACAATCACCAAGTCCCATAACAGCATCAGCAGATCCCTAACCTACATCCAGAGATGTTATTGTCACACCTACAGAAGTTCATACTGCATCTACTGAAGCACAAAAGCAGGAAGATGGCTCTAATCCAGCATCAGATCACAATGAAGAAACTTTGACTACTTTGTTAATTCTCCATCTCAACTGGATCAAAGTCCATCTTCACACATGACCATCTTAGAATCTTCCACTCCACAATGACCAGAATTCATAAGAATCATCCAACTAACAACATAATTGGTGATCTTCATGAAAGAACCACAAGAAATCAAGGGGGAGCAGGAAACATTTGTCTTCTCTCTTGTTTTCTATCAAGTGGTCAACTGTATATTAAATTTAAAGAGCTTACATAACAATTTGCATTATAAGAGTTCACTGAAATCTTAAGATGAACTTATACTTAGAGGAACATAGTTTTAAGTTTGAAAAGGAGATAAGATGACTTATAAACGGAGGACAACCTCTAATGTGAATTGAATGTGGAGTCCATATCAGTTTATCTCCAATCAAGACCAAAACATGATAACAGCATGTCTACTAGAACATATACTCTTGTTTGAATTTAAGTGGATCAACATACTTGCAATCAGCACTAGATCATTGTCTACTTCACTTAAACTAAAACCATCAGGAGGTAACTTGGTGTCATAGTATGATCCCATTTTCAAATGCCTGTACATATAATTAAGTTATTTTTTTGTTATTCAAAATAGTATGGGAGAGCATTGCTTTTCATGCTATTCTCTACTTAAATTTATGATAAAAAAGTTCATTATTAAGTACAAATTTAGGGAGAGTAGTAATAAATGAGCATGAAAAATGAGTTTAACAAAACTGATGAAGAAAATTAGATCTTCAGTAACTACTTTGGCTGTTGAATATCAGCCTTGTGAAAATCTATGCACAATTGCCAATGGAACAAGTCAACAATGGTACAACAACAAAACATGATCTAATAATATAGTAGAATCATACATCAAAAAAGATAATTTTTTATCCTTCAGCAAAAGTTACAGTGTAATACAGCTTTTCAGCAGATGCTAGAGTGTAAAAGTTAACCAAGTTAAAATTTGACCATCTGTAGATTGGTAACCTATTGATGTGAATGTTTTAACAAAGTGTATTTGATTTCCATAGATTGGTAACTATGGAAATACAAATTATACTTCCGTAGTAGTCCAGGAAATGAATCATGTCATCCATAGATTTCCTTCAGAAGATTTATTTTCCTTCGGAAGATTTATTTTCTTTCGGAAGATTTATTTTCCTACGGAAGACTTCCTTTCCTATTGAAGACTTAATTTCCTTCGGAAGATTTATTTTCCTATGGAAGACTTCATTTCCTACGGAAGACTTAATTTCCTTTGGAAGATTTATCTTCCTTCGGAGGATTTATCTTCCTTCGGAGGATTTATCTTCCTTCGGAGGATTTATCTTCCTTCGTAACACTTAAGTTCCTACAGAAGACTTAATTTCCTGCGAAAGGGTAGATTTCCTTTGGAAGATTTATTTTCCTTTGAAAGATTTATTTTCCTACGGAAGACTTAAGTTCTATGGAAGATTTAAACTACTACGGAAGATATAATATGAGCGGAAACAAAAATTACCATGGAAGGGTAATAAGGGTTGAGGGTCCCATAATATTAAAAGGTTATTAATTATATTTCTAAAAAAGTGTATAAAAGATACCTTGGACTTGTCGTTTTCATTTACTTTTCACAGAACACTTTTATGACCTAGAAAACGTTAGCAAAAGCCTTAAACCCTTCTTCCGCCGATATTCAAATTACCACTCCAAAACAATAAATCATTTAGTTTCTTAAACTTTTTCCCATCATACGAACATTATCAGCAAGATGGATAATCGATTCGCAAAGGAGTATAATGTGCTTTCCTAAATCCGGATGACCCTATCACAGAAGGATACACAGAGATTACCCGATACCTAAGGCGATCGAGGATATTCTATGCCTTAACTGCTGACCCAGTTCTTTATGAAACTCATGTGATAGATTTCTGGAATACTGCAAGAGTGGCCGAGGAGAATGGTGAACAAGTAATCTACGCTTCGATTAGGCATGAAGTGCTGAGAGCGGATGAACAAATCATTAGAAGGGTGTTGGAGCTTAGGGATCAAGAAGCAGGTCACCCTGATGTCTTCAATCATGAATACATTCAGAAGGTATTTGATCTGATAGGATATGATAATGATTACAGAAATGGTGAGGTCAAGAAAGGGAGATTATGCAAGCCTTATAGATTTCTTTGTTATACATATCCGAAATGCATGTCAAATAGGGAGTCTGGATTGGATAGATTTTCAAGGCACATCTCCTCTAGGATCATTGGAATATTTGAACGAAGGACGTACAATTATTCTAAATACATTCTCGGATGCCTTTGTGATCAAATAGAAGTGCAAAAGGCTGACAAGCTGTACATGTTCCCAAGATTTCTTCTGCTGATTATCAATGACTCCCTGCCACAAATAGAGAGAGAATGTGATGTGTTTATTCAAGCACAATTAGGACGATCTGTGCTGAACAAGATCAGTGGAAGATATGAAGGGGAGAAAATGGAGATGTTCCCTCATGTGGTGGATGCTAGTGCCGATATTCCTCAAGAATTGATCTTTATAGAAGATCAAGAACAAGTTGAAGAGTCCCCTGCTCAGACTGAGCAAGATTTACATTCACCACCACAATCTACTATTATTAATCAACCACCATCTCCAATACCTCATCAACTACTATCACCACCTGCTCAACAACCATCACCACCTGAACAACTACCATCACCACCTACTCAACAATCATCACCACCTGAACAACAACCATCACCACAAACATAACACATACAACCCATCTCACCCAATCAATCCCAATCACAATCATCCACAAAAACTATTCCATTAGAACCTCTCTCTCCCAACCAACCATCACCTTAACTAGAAAAACCTCAAAGCCCAATCTCCCATGTGGTTGAATCCAACCTAGCATCTGAAAGTAACACTCCTACTGAAGTGATGAACATAGATGAAGAGTATGATGAAGTACGTGGTGATGCTACTGAAAAAGTGAATTTACAGTGTGAAAATAAGCAAGATCAGGAGGTAGATCAGGTTGTACATCATGATGAGCCTGAGAATGAAAGTGGATATCAGTTTGTTGACATTATTGCTTATCATGAAGATGACTTGGATGATGAAGAGATTGATGTCAGTAAGAGTTTCCTTATGGCAAAATACAACAAACTGACCATCAAATCTAACAAGAGAAAGGAGAGACTAAGGAAGATAGAGGAGGAGACGAAAAAGAAGGATGCGATTTTAACTCTGCAAGAAGGATCTATCTGAAGACTGAGAGAGGATGCTCAAACAGATAATGAATTGATAGAGGCCTTACATGAACTGGTAAGAGAGTCGAAAGAAGCGGTGGAGATAGAGAAAAAGAGAAGGAATAGAGTGTCTTAGAGATGAATAATACAAAAATCACCATTTCTAAGCAAGCTGAACTTCTAACAACTAAAGATGATGAGATGGACAGGTTGAGAAAAAGAATCAGTGAGCTTGAATCTGCCCAAACTGCTCAACTTGCATTACCTGCTGAAAATGAATAATCATCATCAAGGGTTGTTCAATCACAACAACAGGTCCCTCTTATCTGTTACAATAGAAAGAGGAGGTACTTGGGGAAGGTAGAAAAGAGATCATAGTGGTGGAAGATTCCCCAAAAAGAGCAAAATTAGTTTCACCTGAACACACCCCATCAGCTAAACTGTTAACATCAGAACCTATTGAACAAGATGATGAAAGTGATGCTGAATAGGAGGAGTTGACTAGAGAAGAAATTCCAAAGACTGCTGAAATGCTCACTGCACAAGAAATCCTTGAAGAAAGACCCAAATCTACCATGTTCATGGAACTCATCAATAAAGGGTGTCCATTTGACATGTGAGCTGAAGCAAACAATCAAGGACTTCACTGTGGCCAGTTTTATGATTCCAGGATGCAACTATGATTCCTTCTTCAGACTCCAAGCTCAAGAACAGTTGAAAAAGGAATTAGGTCACTATGACACCAAGAAGCTCACCAGAAATAACATAATTTGTTGGTTGCAGAATCACAACTACAAATTTTATGAACTAAGAGATAGAGGTGTCAAAGAGCTAAGACAGATGATGGAGTTTGTGATGAAGATTGAGTTGCAGACTGGAGTTAGATTTAGAATTGAAGCTCCAAATCCAAGCCATGTCCATGTAATAACTCCTTCAGAGCCCATCACCGTGGAGAGCAAAGATATGCATAAGGGCAAGGAGAAAATGATCAGAGAGCCTAGGGCAGTCATTCTAGGCAAAGTATGGCCCCTTGGAACTACGGTGAGAGAGATAACTGAGAAGAAGTCTTCACTATTCCAACTCTTTGATCATATCGCAACTCCCCTGTCATGTGAAGAATACCAGATCATTGCTTGGAAATACGATGCTGAATAGGATAGTGCAATCATCAAAAGGGCATCTGGGATGATTCAATATCTTCCCTTGATTGAATTAGGTATATCACTTGTAGATGCCAATATCAAACAACTCCAGAGCTTACAGATCACCAACTATCCAATTCATCCAAGAGGGAGAGATTTCTCAAGGATGATTGGCAAGTTGCTATCAAAATTCAAGGATGATGTGCTCAAGGAAGCTAAAAGAGAAAATGAGGAACATATTAAAAGAAAAGAGAGGCGAAGAAGGCCATAGTCAAGCTCCTCACTCTCTCTGGAAGATGAGTTTTTATCAGGGTTGGTCATTCCAACAAAAGAACCGCATTCATAAAGAGATTTGAGGGAAACCAGTTCTCACATCCCATAACATAGTTGGGATATGTTGAGAGATCAAGCTCTTGCATCCCAGCTACACAGCCTATCTGTTGGACCCTGAAAGGATCATACATGCGAATTCAAATAGTGGATGACAGTTGTTCTGCTGGAAATCTCCCCAAGTCCAAGAACCAATGCGGATGAAGAATCTGCATCAACAAAAGATGACCATGTGTCGGCTATCCGCATTTGTATATGCGGATGACCAAAGAACAAATGCTGACAAGTGTTTGTTCTTTCGTATTAACAAATGCGAACAACCGAACAAATGCTGACAAGGAATTGTACATCCGCATTAGTTAATGCGAATGTTTAGCAACAAATGCGCCAAGTGTTTGTTCATCCGCATTTGTCAATGCTGATGAGCAAACACTAATGCGATAGAAGAAAAACAAATGCTGATGAAGATCAACACATCCGCATTAGTTAATGCGGATGAACAACAATAAATGCTGATGAAGACTTTTTGTACTTAGATTAGATTATAGAACAGGGGTAATTTAGTCTTTTGTGAAGGCTTCCTGTCAGCCTATAAATAGAATAGAAATCCTCATATATGAGGTGATAGAGAATAGACATTAGATAATCAGAATATTTTGTTTCATCTTATGCTCATAAGGTGTATTGTTACTGTACATTGCTCAAACCCTAGCATTTATTGTTACCATTCACCGTAATCAATACAAAGAGCATTTATGAGTATTTCATGCATTCAATGTTCTATGATTGTTTGATTCCGCCTTACAATCATTGACTCAATCATCATATTCGATCCTTGTTGATTCACAACAACAAAAAATATCATTCTCACACCCAGTCAATTGGTATTAGAGCCTTGGCTCTCGGTTCTTCTTCAGAACTGCATAGATCTAAGCTAAACTCGATTGATCTAGTGATTGAGTTGCTGGTAGAGTGTTCAACTACCTCTATTCAGTATACAAGTTGAATATCTGCTGAAATACTTTGACAGTCACTGTTCATCCGTAATCACCCTCTAAAACAAATCGGTGAACAGTTGCTCAATCATAAAATCATAACAGAAACATAAAAAAATCAGAAAATTACAGAAGAAGTTCTAAAAAATTTTTGCCTACACTCAGCAGATCTGGTTATATAAGCCTGTTTTGGACTATTTGGACTAGGTAGACTTAACAATCAATCTAATATTTGTTCAAACAAGTTAAAAACAACTTATTAATATGGATTCACATACTTTCTCTGAACTTGGTCATACTCCTAAACCTCCTATGCTTAAACACAAATTTGAGTTTAAGCAATGGAAGATTAGGTTCATGAATTACATTACAGGTGTAGATCCGAACAATTGGATTTCCATATGTAAAGGGCCTCACATTCCAGTGACACTTTTTGTTGACCAGGCTGCTCTGTACAAAACCTCAAGAATACCCATAGTGGATCTCACTCTTGATGATGATGACTACAAAAAGATAAAAATTAATCTCAAAGCATATTCCATTCTGACTCAAGCATTGAAAATGGATGTGCTAAAAAGGATTGAGAAGTATGGAACAGCTAAAGTTGTATGGGATGCACTGCTGATTATGTGTGAAGGCTACAGTGAAATAGCTGAAATTAACAAGGATAAACTTGTTAATCAATATGAAACCTTTCATCACTCCAAGGGGGAGTCAATCTCAAAACAATTGTATAGATTTGTGCGGCTGGTGAATGATTTAGAGATTATGGGGGTTACGTATAAAGTCAAAGAGCTGAACAAAAAGATGCTTCACAGCCTTCCTGAAAGATGGAAACAAAATGTTATCATACTGAAAAACACTCTTGATCTAGAGAGTACCACCTTGGACATAATGATTGCCAAAATTAATGCTCTTGAACTTGATGAAAGGAGTAGGAACCTTGGTGGACCTCGAGTTATTGGAGCATATAAATTTCCATCAGACACTCACTCGGTGGAAAATGCATTCATTACTGAGGATGATGATTTTCTCTCCTTCAAAGATCAAGTGAAGACAACCGATTTCATTGCTTCTCCATCAACAAACAAGCCATCCATATCATGTCAAACAATAGGGTTCACTGCCAGTCCTACAGGTCTATCTGAAGACTAAAGGTCTGAAGAGCAAAAGGCTACTTACAATGCCTTTGTTGCAAGCTTTGAAGCCTACTTGGGAGGAAGACTCACTTCTGCCCACCTGATCCAAGAAATGGATCCAGATGATATGGAAGAAATGGATCCAAGGAAGACTTGGAAGAAATAGATCCAGATGATGTGGAAGAAATGGATCTGCAATGGCAAATGGCTATGATAGAAATGAGAGCCAAGAAGTTCTTTAGAAAAGGGAGAAAGCTTAGTTTGAATGAAAACACAAAACTTAGAGACGACAAATCCAAAGTCAAGTGCTTCAATTATGGTATGACTGGCCATTTTTCAAGAAAATGTAATGCTCCTAGAAGAAACAACAATAGTTCCAAAGGAATTCTCAGGGCCAATCAACCTCACAACCAAACTCAATCTATCAATCCAATAATCATCAACAACAGTATCATCACCAACAATAACATCAACATCCATACTAGAGTCAGCCACAACTCACAAATCAAGCTCATGGAACCAACCAATCTACCTCAAATGCTCTTGTCATCAAACAAGATGGAGTATGTGACTGGAGCTTATATACTGAGGAAGTGAAGCCTCAATTTCAAAATCACGCACTCGTGGCTCACATCAACGATGGCCCAACTCCAATGCCATCTGAGGTAAAATCTTATCTGTGTAGTGATAAATGTATTGCTGAACTACAGGGTTACTGTGAGCACAATCACAAATTGGCAGCTAAAATTAAAGAAGAAAAAGTAAAATCTGAGATGTATAAAAGAGAAATCAAATGCTTTGAAATAAAAATCAAATCTCTCATCTCTGATATAGAAAAACTGCATGGAGAAAAGTACACTCTTGCAGCTGAAAATGAAAAATTAACTGAAAAGCTAGCCCAATCCAAAGTTGAGCAATCAGTTACTGAAGTGAATCTTGAAAAGTTTCAACTGTCTTCAGCTAAGCTGCAAGAGATGCTTGATTCACAGAAGGAGCACAATGATATGAGTGGGATTGGATACAATTCATGTCTCCCACCATATAATGACAATTACACTGTCATGCCTGAGTCTGTCACTCTGACTGCAAAAAATTAAACCTAAAAATATTGAACCTAAATCAATAGTAATTCAAATCACTAATCCTCAAAATAAACCAAGTGTTTATATTGAAACAAATGAGGAGAAAATTAAGTTAGGTCATACTATCAAAATCAAAGAGTACTCAGACAAGACAGTGAATGTTATTAAACCAAGAAGTCTTGTCAAAGCCATAGTGCCTTTTGTGAAATTTGTTCCTACAATTTCCAAAGAAGAGAAGATAACATATGATTCTATGAAACCATCTGTTGAAAGCAGATCTGATTATGAGATCAAACCTCCAAGGAATTCAATCAAATCAGATAACGTTTCACCGAAAATCAAAAGCAAAATCTCACTGATTTCAAAAACAAAGATCAAATCAGATCCTCAATCATCAAAACCAAAGCAAGGGGTTGGTTTTGATATTTAACAAACAATGGAGGACAAGAAAATTTAAGAAAGCAAAATTAGCCTAAGAAAATTAAAACTAATAGTGTTGTGAAACAAACTACTAAAAGGGCTGATCATGCTTCCTCACCAAAATCAAAGATTGAGGCTCAGTCCAAAACTGGTAAAGCTACTGAGGCCTCAACACTAGGATCAGTGTCAAGAAACAAACACATGTATTGTGACGTGTGTGAAATGTCAAATCACAGAATAGATAAGTGCTATTTCAATAAATATTGTTCAATCTGTGACATGAACAATCATTCCACCAAAAATTGCTATTTTAACAAATATTGTTCTGTTTATGATATGACCAACCACAACACATCTTATTGTTTCTTCAAACAAAATGGCTTAAGAATTCATCAAAGCAAGCCCATCTCACCAATCACATCTGTGAAACCTAAAATCAACAGTCATTTTCATCATAAACAATTCAAGACTTCTAGTTCTGATGATGATTTGGGTAATCTGAAAGAGTTAAAGAGAGTTCAAAGAAATATAATCACAACTTCAAACAAACTCATGATTTTCATAATTCGAAAACGAAGTTTGACAATAAAAAACATTTCCAATTTTTAAAAAGAAATAGGGATCAAAGGTTTGAATACTCTTCTGACTCTTCAGTTGATGTTGATGTGATGAACCAACCAAGATATAAATAGAAATCAACCATAACCCCATCCCCCAAGTCACAGTTTAGAGGAAAGTACCAACAAGTTACTATCATGGATAGGAATGGGAAACCCAAGACCATCATGGCTTGGGTTCCACATTCTAATTAGTTCGTTTTATGCCTGCAGGGTCATTCATACAGGTCCAATAGCTTATGGTACGTGGACAGTGGGTGCTCCCGACACATGACTGGAGATCGTTCCCTCCTTCATGATTTCAAGCATATTCAAGGAACTATTGTGGCATTTGGTCAAGATTCACAAGGTAGCAGAATTACTGGTGAAGGATCTATGACAAATGGGATGTTGAGCTTTGAGAGAGTGAACTACTGTGAATAACTAAATTTCAATCTGCTCAGCATGTCTTAGATCTGTGACAAGAAATATTCAACTCACTTCACTAACACTTATTGCTACATTTTGAAACCAGGATTCCAAATTACTAAAGAATGGGTTGTCTTGAAGACCCCAAGGAAGAATAACACCTGTGTCTTAAACCTCAATTCTGTTTTACCAAAAGAAGAAACATGTCTTCTGTCAAAAGCATCTTTTGATGAGTCATAGATTTGGCACAGACGTTTGGGACACACCAATTTCAAAAACAAGAACAGATTGGTCAAGGGAAATCATGTCATTGGTTTACCCCAAGAAGAATTTCACTTTACTGATCACTGTTTAGCGTGTCCCAAAGGAAAACAACATAAGTCTTCCCACAAGCCAAAACTGGTGAACACAAACGATTCTCCATAGAAGCTATTTCATATGGATCTTTTTGGACCAACTCATGTTATGAGCATTGGAAAGAAATAGTATTGTTTGGTGATCATGGATGACTTTTCCAGATTTACATGGATCTTCTTCTTAATTCATAAAAATTAAACGTCCCAACTAATAAAAGATTTTATCATACAAATTGAAAACCAACTCGATCATAAAGTTAAAACAATTAGAAATGATAATAGGACATCATTTAAGAATGAAGATATGAGTTCATTTTGTACAACCAAAGACATCACTCATCAATTTAGTGCAGCTAGACATCCACAACAAAATAGGGTAGCTGAAAAGCGAAATAGAACACTAATTGAAGCAGCATGAACCATGCTAGCCGATGCTAAACTGCCAATTACCTTTTGGGCAGAAGTAGTTAAAACATCGTGCTTTGTACAAAATAGAACTTTGATTATAAAAGAAAGCAACAAGACTTCTTATGAACTTATCTTTCAAAGAAACCATTTATTAGATTTTTCAAGTCATTTGGTTGTCCTGTCTCAATGTTAAACACCCGAGACCATTTGGGAAAGTTTTCATCCAAGTCTAATGAAGGATTCTTTGTAGGTTATTCTTCTGTCTCAAAGGCTTATAGAGTGTTCAATCCTAGATTAAACATAATTGATGAATCAACAAATGTTCAATTTAAGGAACATTCATTTCCCAAATCAATAAATGGTCCTAACTGGTTGTTTGATATTGATTCATTTACAAAATCTTTTGATCAATTTCACTTGTCTGATGCAGAAAACCTACAATCAGCTAAATCTTCATCATTAGTAGAAAGAACGAATGACTTCCTAATGATTCCTCCAACTTCTACTGAGCAACTTAATGAAGATGTCCCACTGCAAGCTGATCCTATCAGACAATCATTTCAAAATCAAAGTGTTTCAACTGAGGATGGTCCTAGCATAATACCATCTCCTTCAGAAGAACCATCCACTGAAGTCAGAACTCAAGATCATGCTACACCTCCAGTTGAAACTGAAAGAACTTCAAATGATGGAAGTAATCAAAGTGCTGCTCATGCAGAAGCAAGAACTGGAACATTCTTTGATTATTTTCACAACTCCCCTACAGTACAAGATGAGGTTGCCTCTCACCAAGATGATCTGAATGTCTCCAATCTTGATGTAACCATTGCTGGTGACTCAATTCCAACCACCAGAATACACAAGAATCATCCAATAGATAGCATCATTGCTGAACTTAATGAACGGGTGACAAGAAGCAAATCAAGCATAGCAAACATCTATTTGTTCTCTTGCTTTCTTTTTCAAACAGTACCCAAAAATATCAAAGTGGCTCTTTAACACAATAGTTGGATTGAGGCAATGCAGGAAGAGTTGCTACAATTCAAGAAACAAGAAGTATGGCAACTAGTAGATCTTCCTGAAGGACAATACCCTATCGGTACTAGGTGGCTATACAAGAATAAAATTGATGACATGGGAATCGTCATTAGATAAAAAGCAAGACTAGTGGCTCAGTAGTATACACAAGAGGAAGGAATTGATTATGATGAAGTGTTTGCTCCTGTAGCCAGACTAGAAGCAATAAGACTATTTCTAGCATATTCAGCATCCATGAAATTCACTGTTTATCAAATGGATGTGAAATGTGCTTTTCTATATGGAAAGATTGCTGAAGAAGTCTATGTGAGTCAACCTCCTGGATTTGAAGACCCAGATTTTCCACACAGGGTATACAAGCTTAACAAAGCCTTGTATGGTCTTCATTAATCTCCAAGGAAGTGGTACGAGACTCTATCGTCTTTTCTTTTTAAAAACGGATATGAAAGAGGAAAGATTGATCAGACTCTCTTTAGAAAGAGAAAAGGAAAAGACATGTTGCTGGTTCAGATATATGTGGATGATATCATCTTTGGCTCGACAAACAAATTACTCTGCAAAGATTTTAAAGACCTCATGCATTCAAAATTTCAAATGAGTGTTATGGGGGAACTCACATTCTTTCTAGGAGTGCAAGTCTAACAGGCAGCAGACGGAATCTTCATCAATTAATCAAAATAAATGGAAACAATGCTGAAGAAGTTCAAGTTTGTTGATTGTCAGTCCATTAGAACTCCTGTTGACACTAAAGTGAAGATTGGTCCAGATCCTGAAGGTAAACCAGTGGATCAGACACATTATCCTTCTATGATAGGTTCACTTATGTATCTAATAGCGAGTAGGGCTGACATTATGTTTGATGTTTGTGTGTGTGCTAGATATCAAGCAGATCCCAAGGAATCCCATGTGAATGCAGTCAAGAGGATATTTAGATATCTTAAGGGCAAGCCTGCTCTTGGATTATGGTATCCAAAGGAAGGAGACTTCAATCTCTATGCATACACTGACAGTGATTATGGGGGATGCAATTTCA
This sequence comes from Flaveria linearis, assembly GCA_024085815.1. Taxonomy (NCBI): domain Eukaryota; kingdom Viridiplantae; phylum Streptophyta; class Magnoliopsida; order Asterales; family Asteraceae; genus Flaveria; species Flaveria linearis. The sequence goes on along the minus strand of CM044016.1, from coordinate 23,546,757 downwards.
ACAGAAAGTCCACTTATGGCAGTTGTCAACTTCTTGGTCCCAGACTGGTCTCCTTGTACTGCAAGAAGCAGACAAATGTATCTGTTTCAACAACAGAAACTGAGTATATAGCAGCATGAGCATGTTGTTCTCAAGTTCTCTGGATTCAAAACCAGATGCTTAATTATGGTTTTAACTTTTTGCACACTTCAATTCACATTGACAACACAACATCTATGACCATAACAAATAATCCAGTTCAACACTCAAAAACAAAACACATTGAAATTACATGTCATTTTTTGAAAGGTAAGATTGATATGATCCCAAAGAATGATATGATCCTAAAGAAAAGTATATCTCAAACAAAACACCAGTTACTAACAACTGCTTACACTTATGAAAGGTAAGATTGATATGATTCCAAAGAAAGGTACATCTCAACTTCTTGTCCAGATAAGAAAGCAAAACTCACAAAAAGTTTTTCTATTTAAAATTTTCAAATCTTTAAAAGTTTCTATCTCTTATGGATATAAACTTTAGGGGAGTAATTATAATTTTGATCATTTTGTACAGTCCTTTCCTTTCATAAAAATAGAAAATTCAAAAACAGATTGAAAAATCAGAAAACTGACTATGTTGGTGCAGAAGTTATACCATAGTATCTCAGTTTTTGTAGACATCTTGGATCACAAATGTTGGTACACATGTCCCTAGTTCTAGTTCTAGTGAGCTTAAATGTAATAGACTTTCATTTTGTTACACATATATAATGTTTGATCAATGTAATGAAAAACTCTTTGATTGATTGTGTATCAGTTAGTTGATGTTTTATATATTTATATTATTGTATGTTACACGCTTATATGAACATGTTATATAGGTATACAGGTGTTAGACATAGTTCTGAATTGTTAAAGGTTCAGGAATGTGTTTAACTTAGTCTCATGATTCAGTCGCACGACTGGACCATGCGAATGGTCCAATCGCACGACTGAACCAGGTGATTGAGTCAATCGCACGATTGAGTCATAAGACTGACTCAATCATACGAATGAACCAATCGCACGACTCAGACGCACGACTGAGCCATACGCATGGCTCAGTTGTACGAATGAAAGCTATAACCTATAAATACCACTTAATTTGTTGAAAAACATAACACTTAGAGAATTCACAACCCTAGCCGTCCAAATTCGTCCAGATCGTCCCTTCCAAGTTCATAAATCGTTTCTGATCATCCCTAGTCAATTCTTAACGTATTCTAATCGTTAGGTTTGATCGTATTAACGGTTTCCCTGATTGGATCGCCAATCAAATAGAATTCCGTGCTATTTGATTTGGTTATAAGTTGAATCAGTTAGTACTCCGTACGTACACGGTCCTAACAAGTGGTATAAGAGCTTTGGCTCTTGATTCTTCGTGGATTCAATCGCTTTTGTGAAAAAGTCAATGTTTTTAGTCTAAAGATCTGTGCTCTGTGCATAAAAATCCAGTTTTTACGTGTGCATGCTTTCAAAACTGAGTCTTTTTTGAGTTGCAGCCGTCTAGGGTATTCAAAACTGTGTTTTAGGTCGAATTGTGTGAAAAAGGTTGAAAATTTTCTAAGTCAGCAGTCTCAGTCGCACGATTGACTCAATCGCACGACTGAACTCTAATGGCCCAATTCAATCGCACGATTGGACCATTCGCACGTTCAATCACACGATTGTCCCAGTCGTTCTTGTCATTCGTACAACTACCCTAATCGCCTGCCCAGTCGTACGACTAAGCTCAATCACAAATTTGAGTTTCAGTCGTCCTTCAGTCGTCCCTCCCAGTCGCATACACAGTTTGGTTTTTCAAGTTTAAGACTAATTCATTATGGACTCAGAGAACTATGCATTCTCAGCAGGAAAGAACTCCAGGATCCAGAACCTATTGCTATTGGAAAATGAGATCGGGAACCATAATAAACCACCTAAGCTTTTGTCTCTTGATGAAGTTCCTCAATGGAAGCAACGGTTTGAGATTCATCTTAATGGAATGGACACAAATCTCTGGAATGCTATTGAGACTGGCTACAATATGCCAGTTGGAGGTGATGGTATACCCCTTACTTTGAGTGGATTAAATGATGCACAAATCTTGCCTATAATGCAGAGAAGAAAGCCTATGCTATGTTGACATAGTCAATTCCTAAAGATATCTTCCATCAGTATTCAGATCATAAGCAGAGCAAAAAGTTATGGAATGCTCTTGAGAAACGGTATGAAGGGAGCACAACACTGAAGTCTTTAAAGGCCAAAGCATTAAAGAAGGAATTTGATAATTTTTCTGCTATAGGGAACGAGAATCTGGATGATATTATAGACCGCTTCTATCATTTGATAAGTGAACTTCACACTCATGGTGTTATAACGTCTAAGGAAGAAAAAGTGGCTAGTTTGGCTGATGGGCTACCAGAGAAGTGGGATTCATTTATTTCCACTTTAAGATATAATTCAGTGCTGGAGACTTTAGATATCAATGATTTCATCCTGAAACTGAGAGAAGAAGAGGTGAGACACAAGTACAAGGCCAAGAAGGGATCATACACTTAGGATCCGTCTCTCTACAACGTGACTCCTACTGCAAAATCTTCTAATGCCCCTCTACAGACTGCTTTTGTATCTAATACATCTGTAACTGGTCAAAGCTCATCGTCTGGTGGTGAATCAAATGTTTCATCAGGGGTTCAACACAGTACTACAGAAGCAAAATCGACGAAGTTAGTGACAGAAAATCTGGGCAATGTAACTGTGGAAGTGGCTAAGGAGCACATGGACTTACTTGCTGCTGTAGTTCATTCTTATGATGGATTAGTAGTAGGAAAGATTGGTAACTGCCACTTGGCTGATGAAGACTATGAGCAGGTGGATGAAAATGAATTAGAAAGAATGGACATCATGTGGGCTCTCGCGAGTCCTGTGCGACGAGCAAAGAAGTTTGTTAAGAAGACGGGATAGAATCTGGTGGCTACTAAAGATACTACTTTTGGATTTGACAAGTCAAAGGTCACCTGTTTCAACTGCGGGGAGAAAGGACACTTCAAGCGAGAGTGTGTTAAACTAAAGAAGACTGGTAATGGAACCCATTCTCGTCCTTCAACAAACAAGATAAAGATAAAAATACAGCTTCAACAAGCAATGATTCAAAGGCAATGGTTGCTCAAGGTGATGAAGGACAGGACTGGTCCTTCCGATCTTTATCTGATGGTGAAGCCAACATTGCTCTTGTTGATGATCTGAAAGATGACTCTTTGAGTGAAGGGGAGAACTCAGTAGAGCTGGATGCTAATGAAGCCTTAGCTGCTGTTGATCAACTCGTTGAGGATGAACTGAATGCAGAATCTGAAGCACAACAGGAACCTCAAACTGCTTTCATAGCTGGCTCGTCTACATTTGCACAGGTGGAATCAAAAGATGATCTCTTTGTTAAACATGCTTGTGTTGAATGTGATAAATTTAGGGAAAGCATTGATCTGAAATTTGCTAGGTTATTAGATCATAATGATAGCTTAGTAAATGACTTAAAATTATGCACTGAGGCAAATAGAGTGTTAAAACAAAATAAGAGCAGCTATAAAGAAAAATTGAAGCATTAAAGAAACAACTAAAAGAAACTGAGGTTGTCGCTTCTAACCAAGAAAATGACATAAAGTTTTATTTAAAGACAATTGAGGAAACTAAAAAGGACAGAGCTGTTTTACAAGTTGAAAATGAGTCTTTAAAGAAAAAACTCCACAGTCTAGCTAGTTCTTCTCATATTTTGAAAAACTTGGTTATGGAACGTAACAACGGGGAAGGGCTGGGTTATAAGGTTGTGCCTCCACCACATGAGACCCTTTGAACACCAAACAGTGACCAGTTAATAATAATCCCATACATGTGGTGACTACTCCTCTGGTTAGTGACCCAGATACTGCAGTTAAACCTGCTCCTCCCGTTGCTAATCAGAAGTCATCAACCTCAGGCACAAAAGATCAGACTGATAGGGTGGAAGAGGATGTTAATGTCACTCTTGGGTTGGGTTCTAAATCTGTTGACACACAACCTAAGACTTTAAAATCCACTCAATCTAAACAAATTAAGCAAGATCAAAATCATCCAAAAAGACAAATACACCATAACGTTAAACAAGTAAAATTTGTCAAGGAAGGTGAAAATCAAAGGATTGAGACCAAAAAGTCCTTACCTGAAGTTTACTCCCCACCCCACAAGAGATCTCCTAGTCCAGTTGAAAGGAGATCATGCTATACTTGGACAACGAGGTCATATTTCTTCAAACTGTCCTTGCTATTAGACACCCAAAATTAAAATTGAACTTGACAATGAAGTTAAACTAGTTTCAAAACAGAGGTCTAAGACTCCTGTTAGGTCTAAGACTCCTATTAAGTCTAAAACACCTGCTAGGTCTTATACCTCTCCTTAACACCACAGACAACACAGACAAGTCACTGGCAAGTCTGTGATGCCTGAGGTGAAACCTGTTCTTGAAACTAAAACTAAGGTTCAAACTGTAAATCCGTCATTGGTCTACCACAAACAATCCTTTCACAAGGATGGTTTATGGAAAGCCAAAACATCTGAAGTGTCTGAAAGCAGTGATAAGTTGAAGGTTGAGATCCCACCAACTGATAAAGGACAGTGGGTTGAGTTTGTGATGTGTGATGCCTCTGGGAAACCCAAGCCAGTCAAGGCTTGGGTCCCCTCCTTAACTAATAATTTTCTATAATGTGCAGGTTGTCCGCTATAGTGCTTCTACCAACACATGGATTGTAGATAGCGGGGCATCCAAGCACATAACGGGAACTCAGTCTCTCCTTTTCAATGTCAAACAAATTAAAGGGGGACACGTTTCTTTTGCTGGAAACAAAGGAGGCTACATTACAGCACAAGGAGAAGTAAGTAATGCAAAGGTAAGATTTGATAAAGTGAATTTTGTTTAACAATTGGAAAACAATTGCTTTCAGTGTCTCAGATATGTGACAAGGGCTTCAAAGTGATGTTTGATGATCGGAAGTGTTACATTCTGAAGAAAGAAATGGAGATTCCAGAGGAGCAGGTATTAATGTCAGCATCCAGGTACAATGACCTGTATGTTTTAGATATGTCAAATGCTTCTACTACTGAGTCTACTGTTTAGTGCTTTTTGTCTAAAGCAACAGAGAAGGAGTCTATCTCATGACACAGAAGAATGGGACATATAAATCACAGGAAGATGAATCATCTATTCATAACAACTTAGTTGAGGGAGTTACTGTAAAGAACTTCAAACTTCCTGATTTTTGTGTCCCATGCAAGAAGAGAAAGCAGACCAGGAAGTCTCACAAGACCAAGCATGTCAACTCTATGGAGATGCCCCTGGAGCTATTGTATATGGATCTATTTGGTCCTGTCAGCACGAAGAGTATCGCCGGAGAATGGTACAGGTTTGTAGTCACAGATGACTACTACGTTTCTCCTGGGTGATGTTTCTAAAAGCTAAGTCAGAAACTTTTTGAGTCGTTCAAGGTTCTAGTCACAACACTGGAGTCCCTCTACAAGCTGAAAGTAAGGAAGATTCATTCAGACAATGGAACAGAGTTCAAGAATCAGTGGATGGATGCTTTCTGCAAGGAAAAGGGGATTGTTCATCAGTTCACCTCTACATACACGCCACAGATGAATGGTGTTGCTGAACGAAAGAATAGGAGCTTGATCGAGACTGCTAGGACTATGTTGGCAGATTCAAAGCTGCCAGTACAGTTCTGGAATGAAGCTGTTGCCAATGCTTGCTACACACTTAATCGTACGTTAGCAGTCAAGCGGAATGGGAAGACTTGCTATGAGTTGATTCAGAAGCGCAAACCGAACCTGGAGTATCTGGAACCATTCAGAGCTCCATGTACGTTGCTGAAGAAAACTCAGGCGGGCAAGTTCTGCGAGAAAGCCGATCAAGGGATATTTCTAGGATATAGCATAGCAGACAAAAGGGTTTATAACAACTCAACTGGTTAGGTAGAAGTGTGGTGCAACGTAGATGTACAAAGATACACCACCCCCCTTGCTAGAAAAGGTCCATCGTCATTCTTCGATTACGATGGCTTTTTCAAATCCTTCAACCTCCCTCAGCTTGATTCAGATGACGAGATTGCTGCCCAGATGATGTACGACGTCTTAAATACACTGAATCTGGATATCAACAATATGACACCAGCCAGTGGGGCTTCGGGATCTTCAACACCTGCTCAGAACGAGAGTGATGAGTCATCCGATGATGAAGAAGCAACTGAAATAGGAATGAGCATAATGTTAATCAAGAAGAGAGCTCCTCCGCTGCTGAACAAGCATCGGGAAATCCAGATACTGAACCTGTTGTCACAAATCTTGATGCTGAAGTTGTTGTCCCACAACACCTGTGACTTGGCTCAGTGTGAATCATCCCCCCGTGTCTATCATTAGGGATCTTCAATCTGGTGTGCAGACTAGAAATCAGCTGTACCCTGCTGACTATGCTGCAGTCATGGAAAAGGGATATGTCAATGACGGGGCTTTCTCATGTTTTGTTTCTCAAATCAAGCCTAAGTATGTCAGTGATGCCCTGAAGGATGAGGCCTGGTTCAACGCTATGCAGGAGGAGCTGCTACAGTTCAAGAAGCTGGGAGTGTGGACACTCGTTGACAGGCCCAAAGGAGTGAAAGTGATTGGTACCAAATAGGTACTGAAGTGCAAGAAGGACGACCAAGGTGTTGTTATCAGAAACAAGGCACGGTTGGTTGTTCAAGGATTCAGACAAGTCGAGGGAGTCGACTACAATGAAGTGTTTGCACCAGTGGCACGAATGGAAGCGATTCGGATATTTCTGGCCTATGCATCTTACATGAAGATCAAAGTTTATCAGCTGGATGTTAAGAGTGCATTCCTTCATGGGGAATTCCGTGAAGAAGTCTACGTCAGTCAACCCGAGGGATTCGAAGATCCTTATCATCGGGACAGAGTCTACAAGTTGGACAAGGCTCTGTATGGGCTACATCAGGCTCCTCGAGCTTGGTATGAGAAGCTCTCCACCCATCTCTTGAAACATGGTTTTCGCAGGGGTGTGATTGACTGCACGTTGTTCATTAAAGAGAAAGATGGAGACTTACTAATGGTGCAGATCTATGTGGATAACATCATCTTCGGTTCCAGAAATGAAGAACTGTGCAAAGAGTTCGAATCTGCGATGAAGGCAGAGTTTGAAATGAGTGCTATGGGAGAAATGAAGTTCTTACTGGGATTACAGGTGGATCAAACACCAGCCGGTATTTTTCTGCATCAGACTAAGTATGTTGGAGACATTCTGAGTCGATTTGATATGGAAAATGTCACTGTTGCCGGTACCCCTCTCGCCACAAATCATGATGTGGCTCCTGATGAGAATGGGGATCTGGTGGATGCCACTATGTATCGTGGGATGATCGGATCTCTCATGTATCTCACTACCTCATGTCCAGATATCATGTATGCCACATGTCTTTGTTCTAGATATCAAGCGAAACCCAAAGTCAATCATCTGATTGGGGTGAAGAGGATTTTCCGTTATCTGAAGGGTACCCCAACACTGGGATTGTGGTATCCTCATGATGATGACTTTGAGCTCACTGCGTACAGTGATTCTGACTATGGCGGTTGCAAGATGAATTCGTCTACATCAGCAGGGTGTCAGTTCTTTGGAAGGTGGTTAGTCACTTGGCAATGCAAGAAGCAGACCTCGGTTGCATTATCAACCTGTGAAGCTGAATATGTTGCTGCTGCAAGTTGCTGTTCTCAGATTATCTGGATCCAACAGCAAATGCGAGACTACTGTTTGAAATTTTCTCAATCACCTATCTTTGTTGATAATTTTGCTGCCATAGCTGTTACTAAAAATCCTGTTCAACACCCTAAAAACAAAACACATCGGCATAAAGTATCATTTCATACACGACTGCTATGAAAAACAATTAATTGATGTGATTAAAATAAACACGGATTTTCAGCGCGCCGACCTATACACCAAACCTTTTGACAAACCCAATTTCTATATCCGTTAGAGGTCAATGGTGTGAAAAAGAAAAGTGACATAATTTAAGAAGACACAGATGCCTAGTCCGACACGTGTTTAGTTTTTGTTATTTCTATTTTATTTCTTTTAATTTCCTTGTCTTATAAAAATCCAAAAACACAAAAAGATTTTCTGTTTTAGAATTTTAGGGGGAGATTAGGTTATGTTCAGTATTATTTACTTAAAAAAAAGGGGGGGATGGTAGATAAGCTAAAAGGCAAAAACAACAAACTAAGAAAGTGATTCAGCAAATTGGAAAGTGATAGTACACAGGCGTCAAGTTACTTGGAACACCAAAAAGATTTTCAATTTTTCAATTTTAGTTTAATTAAATCATAGAAAATTGTTAGTCAGAGAATTCTAAGTCTAACAGATTGGAAAATGATAGTACGCTTGTTGTAACTATAATTATACGGAGAAAGTCGATCTAGGGAGGTGCTAGTTCATCATACGATGTGTCGGTAGATTCAACACAATAGACTAGTAGACATCATTGGTGAACTCAATTTAAACTAATTTGTTCAACTGACTGTGGGTTCCCATCTTATCACTGGTTAACACAATCAATTATTTCCAATAAGGAATGATGAGCAAATAAACGCCACTAAAAGTGTGCGGATGACCATAAAAGAGCAAAGCACGAAAAAATGAAATAAATGCAATCAAGCTGATAACATATGTTGTTGGTGCGTTATGTGCAAAAGAAAAAGTTAAAGATGCTCTAACAAGAAGATAGGGTGTGTGCCTCTCTGCTGTGCGATGGCACTGACCTGAGGATAAGCATAACCTAGATATTCTAGAATTCATTGTTGTTTGCCGCCTCTCTACTATGCGATGGCACTGACCTGAGGCTTGGCTTCTCTTTGAAAGATCTATGAATAGTCTCTTCTTGTCAACATACCCGTAGACCGCTCGAAAGTCCTCTAAGGAATGTTGATTACCATATAAGCTTGGGATCCACAAATGTTGGTTGAAATAATGTAACCTAATACATTACCAATGTGTGTCAAAAGTCTGTGTATGGATTTAAGTGGACAAGTATACTGACAATCGTCGTTGGTACACCGCCTGATGTTCAAAATCAATGTGTGTTACATAATAAGATCAAGCATGATTCCTAGTTAGAACGGAGGAGTCTCAGATAACGAGAAACTATGATATGTAAATATGTTAGTTTCAATTTCAATACATATGTAAAAGTTCCAAGTAATTAGTCTATGCCTGTCTGATTCCATATGAATCTGTCTTAGAAATGATGTTAATGCTAATAGGCTTTTCTACCCAACCCTATCAAAAATCACAAAAATATGTTTATTTTGTTACTTAGTTTAGTCTTTCAAATTATTTGCAAAGTGTGTCAGTGTCGGACTGTGCTATGTTATTCATTGCTGTAAATATCACAAAATGAACTTAATGTTTATCTTAAATCAATTGTTTATGAAAAAGTAAAAGGATCATGTCTGAGATGATCAGGTTGTTTAATGGATCACGTCTGAGGTGATCGGGTGGATAAATGGATCACATCTGAGGTGATCAACAGTTTTTAAATCTAAAATTGATTATGTCTGAGATTATCAACTGGTCATAATGTTTTATCTACTGTTAAATGGAACTAAGTGTCGAACGGTAAAATGGTCAAAATGTCAAAAAGCATGGCCTATTCGCACGACTGGACCATAAGTATGGACCAGTCGTACGATTGGATCATACGAATGAGGCCAGTCGTACGATTGGATCATACGAATGATTCCAAATCGTACGAGTGAATCATGCGAATAAGCCCAATCGCACGATTGGAGGTGACCGACTATGACAAAAGTCCGAATGAACCTCGGTCATACGATTGGAGGTGAACGATTAGGTGAATCGCACGATTGAGGCTCAGTCACATGACTCACTCATGCGACTAAGCTCAGTCGCATGACTGGAGGTTGCCCTAGTATAAATACAAGGTGAATCGGCCTCAGTCGCTCCACTCACCCAAATAGCCCTTTATTCATACGACCTAAAGAACCTCTGCCAAAATTTCGTTCGATTCACATTTACCATATATCCTTGCGTTCTGACATTCCATATTGTTTATACAGGTAATAATCGAGGTGGTTCATCAATAAAACCGAACATTGGTATCAAGAATCACTCAAATCTTGACCTAATAGTAACCGAGGACTAAAACAGACAAATAAACCATCTAAACTGAGTTATAAGATCAAACCAAACTTAAAAATTGCTTAATCGGACTATTCCGAGAATAATGAGCCTAATCACAATGTTTAACATCAAGTATAGCTCAAAAACATGAATTTGAATGTTCAAACAGTCGAATAGGCGACTGGACACACTGATGAACTTCAATAGTACGACTGAGCTGTCCGATGAACTTCAATCGTACGACTGAGCTGTCCGATTGACTCAATTGTACGACTGAGATAGACGAATGACACAGTCGCACAACTGAACCATGCGTATGATCTCAGTCGCACAACTGAGGTAAATGCATGAGAAGATATGCGAGTCCAATCGCTTGACTCGGTGGTACGAATGAACTCAATCGTACGACTAGATCTCAGTCGCACAGTTCAATCCACGACTATATCTCAGTCGCTTTGTTCAGTCGCACGACTAAACAAAGTTTTCAAGTTCATTAACCGAAATTGGTTATCTTAGACAAGTACTAATGTTTATCTGTTTAATGTCACAGATGGCTAGTCGGTGGCCTATGAGCACCAAGCACAATATATGTGCTCATCTAGATCTGACTTCTCGCAACGCTGCAGACTTTTCTGGGATTATCAGCTTTCTACGTCGCTCGAGGATCTTCCAAGCGATCTCAGCGTAATGTACACCATCCAGATCGATTCAGCAGATGTTTTGGGAAAACACGGTTGCTGACAGGTCCACGGAGTCTCACACGATTCGGAGCTCTATCTTTGGCCAAGATATTGAGCTAACTGAGGAGGATTTACGGACCGTTCTGGAGTTCGGGGATGATAACGATTGCCCCACCCGATTACATCCCCTCACGGTTAGAGGCTGCTTTATGAGGGCCAAGTATTCTGGGGACATCAACGCAAGTATGCTCAACAAGAGCAACTTATGCCCCCAGTTCAATACTTGGCCCATGTACTTCTGAGATGCATTGCATCCAGGAAGGGTGGATTTGATGAGCTTTCAGACCAGATGCAGAATGCATACGCTGCACTGGTGCTGAATCATCCATTTAGCTTCTCCAGGATGATCTTCGCTTACTTGGTGGAGAACATCAAGGCCAAGGGGAAGGAGAGCTTATGCATGTACCTGAGGTTTATCCAGATGATCATTGATCAGAAGCTCCCCCAGCTGCCGAAGGAGAGAGAGGATACGGTCGTCCTGGAGGTCATAGATGACACGACATTGGGGAGAATGAAGGTTTACCGGGGTAAGCAGGTTAAGCCCCAGGTTAGGAGACTGTTTGGGCATCTAGCCCGGGAGGACTACGTGGCGCCGGCAAGACGTGAGTGGCGCCACGACGACAGTGACTCCGATGTGGAGCACATAGTCCTCCCTGGTGATGATTCTGATGATGATGACGGCGATGATGTGGAGATACAGGTTTGAGACTACTACTGCAGATGTTACATCTCCACTATCCCCACAAGAGGGATTAGAGACGGCTGGGTTCCATCAGGGTTTTCAGCCTGATGAGGAAGAAGAGTGAGATGAAGAGCCTCTCACCCGGACAGTGGGTAGCCGGGTAGTTGCTACGGAGCAAGGAGTGAGGGCGGTTGGTGGACGCCCGGGAGGGTCTGGAGGTTCTACTGTCGACCCATCATATACCCCAGACTCTCCTAGTAGCCGAGGGGGAGCCTCCGAATCCAGGGGGACTCGGAGGAAGCGGATGGCTCAGCCACATGGGCTGAAGCCCAAGCGAAGGAGGATTACCTTACTTACAACCTCATCAGCCACCACTACTACCACTCCACCATCCTCTACCACAACACCACCTACCACTACCATACCACCTTCCACAACCACTACTCCTACACCTCCACCCACTCATACACCTCCACATATATTCACCACCACCACAGCTACCACCACCCAACACCGAGCCGGACCCTCATCAGTTCGCTCCGGATCCTCTCTGCCCTCTAGTGGGGTAGAGGAACAGCTTGCAGCACTTAACCGAATGGTGCTGAAGCTGTTAGCTACCGATGACGAGAAGACTGCACAGTTAAGACAGTTAGAAGAGCTTACTGCTGCCCAATCACTACAGATCTCTCAGCAGGCACAGAAGCTACAGGAGCAGACCCAGCAGATGGTTGCTCAGAGTTTAGAGCTCGCCCAACTCCAGGAGCAAAGCGTGATATCTTCTAAGAAGATTGAAGAGTTGGAGGAGGCCAAGAAGACCATCCTGCTCAAACTTAAGGGCACTAAGGATGAGCCTCTGAAGATAAGAGAGGGAGATGGCGATGATGGTGATGATAAAGATAGTGATGATGAGGCAGATGACAGTGATAAAGATAATGATGATAGTGGAGATGATCAAGCAGAGGAGGGGCACAAGGATGATGATGATGATGAAGATCCAGCTACAAATGATGCGGATCCGGGTTAGGAACAACGAACAAAACGAAGACAAGACCAGGGATCTACATCAGCCCCTCCATCATCACCTACAGCTGAAGCTCACGAGCATATTCAAGGCAAAAGTACAGATTAGATGTTTTATTATTCAACTTTTGTACTTGAATCATCTTTTGATGTTTATGTAATTAATGTAAATATTTATGTTTTAATGTTTGATTATCTTGATTACATACTAATGATTGTTATGCTACATGTCTAAATCAAGCAGATCCAGCATTTCAGCAAGATGAGCATGATGTTGCTCCCCTCCAACAGATCAAGTCTCAACTCACAATGATTCTTGATCTGTAGGGGATCGTCAGAAGGGTTGTGTGTTATACTCCTGAAGAAGGAGAAATAATTCACGACCTAACTGACGAGCAACTTGCTTAGATGTTTCGGCTTAATCCAGATGAGATCGTGAAGGATGCTCCAACGTTTGATGATGCTAGTGATGAAGAGCTAAATGATGTTGAGGAGATAGAGATTGAAGACATCACTGATCAGCACTACCCTGAATACGCTGACCGAGAGGGAAATGTGTTTCCTGATCTGGTAACACTCTCGGCAGTGATATTTTGGAAAAGCTGAGTGATAAAGAGAAAGAAGCAGAAGCATAAACTAGCCAAGCCCAAGCCTCGGACGCTGATGTCGATATCCGAAAGGCTGAATGGGCGGCTTGCTTTGCTGAGATCCGAGCCTAGCGCGCTACAGCTAAGCAGAGTACCTACACCAAGCTCTACAAAGTCAAGAAGAACATGAAGGTGTCAGGGAAGATTATTGCATGGGCTCATTTTTAGGATCTTGGAGTTTATGCAGTAAAGAGAGAGAGGGGAATCGAGTACTTCAGATTCCCTCATGATCTGAAGACTCTCCCTGGGTTCGAGCTCAACCAGCTGGCACGCCTGAAGCTGCTCTACGCTGACACAAAGAAAATGTCAGGCTCGTTTGAGGCTGCCCTGAAAAGGGAATACAGGACGAGATGGGTAAACTTCAAGCCTCAGCAGGCTATGAGGTACCTCAGAAGGTCTGAGGTGAGTCCCATCACCGGTCAACCAAAGATTGTCCTTAAGTGGCGACCTCCGTGCACGATGTCCAGAATACCGTTGAGGGAGATGCCACAGGACTTTACCCCACATTTTAAGTGGTGGTACTATGACTGGCGCTCTGGAGAGGCCGTCATTGTTTTGGACAGGGAAGGAACGGTGGACACAATCAGGGTGTTCGACCCAATATGGCTTATCAACTTGTAAGCTTCAAATGCCTATACTCTGTACAAGTGGCCACTATTTTTTGTTACCCAGGATATAGTGCAAGCACTACAGTTTTAGCATGTCATACGTCTATGCTTCACACTCAATATCCATGCTGGGATTTCAAAAGAGGAACGAGCTAAGCGATTCGAAGAGTTTAAGAAGGAAGTCAAAGATTAGATAGAACTAGGTCCAAGGAGGAGTTTGTTGGTACATATGTCCCTAGTTCTAGTTCTAGTGAGCTTAAATGTAATTGACTTTCATTTTGTTACACATATGTAATGTTTGATCAATGTAATGAAAAACTCTTTGATTGATTGTGTATCAGTTGGTTGATGTTTTATATATTTATATTATTGTATGTTACACGCTTATACGAACATGCTATATAGGTATACAGGTGTTAGACATAGTTCTGAATTGTTAAAGGTTCAGGAATGAGTTTAACTTAGTCTCATGATTCAGTCGCACGACTGGACCATGCGAATGGTCCAATCGCACGACTGAACCAGGTGATTGAGTCAATCGCACGATTGAGTCATAAGACTGACTCAATCGTACGAATGAACCAATCGCACGACTCAGTCGCACGACTGAGCCATACGCATGGCTCAGTCATACGAATGAAAGCTGTAACCTATAAATACCACTTAATTCGTGGAAAAACGTAACACTTACAGAATTCACAACCCTAGCTGTGCATGTTCTTCCAGATCGTCCCTTCCAAGTTCATAGATCGCTTCTGATCATTCCTAGTCAATTCTTAACGTATTCTAATCGTTAGGTTTGATCGGATTAACGGTTTCCCTGATTGGATCGCCAATCAAATAGAATTCCGCGCTATTTGATTTGGTTACATGTTGAATCAGTTAGTACTCCGTACATATACGGTCCTAACAAGAAAAATCCAATATCAGTCAACTCTAGGAAACTTGTATCACCTCTAATGTACAAGTCAATCAAAGAAAGAATGGACCACCCAAGAAACAGTCAAAACTTCATAAGCAAAAGCAAAAGACTCGTCTTAAAAGCAATCAAAAGCAAAAGACACAGATTCATAAAAGCATCAATGCAAAGACAACCAAAACGATCCATATCAGAAACATTAAGTGTGACAAGTTCAAAACTTAATACAGGTAAGAGCATTGGTTAATGCGGGTGAAGGTAACCCAAGCACATAACCAATGCGTGTAATGATTTTGATTCATGTAAAACACAAGTGAAAGTAATGCGGATAAGCTTACTGAACCGCATTAGTCTTACTACAAAGAATTTGTTCTTCCGCATTTGTTTTTCTTCAGCTGCATTTCTCAAAAAATGGCTAAAATTCAATACTTAAATTAGTTGTATATTTGTATCATCACAAATGAGAAGTGTGCTCACACTCTTCTGTCATCATGTTTGAAGTTCAAGAAATGCGGACAACCTAGATGTTCATCCACATTTGTTGAAGTAAATTGGGGAAGACAAATTTTCTTCAAACACTTTCTATGAACAAATGCTGAGTAAGTAGATCATCCACATTTGCTATAGTGTTAAAGTGTTTGAAATTAAACCTTCCTCATTTGCTACAGTAAACAAATGTTGATTTTTTTGATCTTCCTCATTTACTACAGTAGTCGACCGCATTTGTTTCTAACCCTTGTAAAATTCAAAAAGGACATTAAAAGTGCAATTTAAACAGATCGTTATCGTTCATTTAATACTTTTCAAATTTGAGAGACTCCATAGTGCGACGAGTGAAACACCATTCCTACTGTTCTTCATTCATCATCAAATTCATCAACAACATTCTGATTTCTGTGTTCATCTAACTTCATATTGCCTATATTTCGATCTTACACCATCGGAGTGTCGAAAAACAAGGTGATTCTCAGATGCATTCGAAGAACACATTTCAAAATTCAAAACCCTAGAACTGAAATAATCTCAAAACAACCATAAACTAAGGATTGATAGACATTTCCGAGTTCAATGACACAAATGATCTTGAAAATCAACACAAACAAGTGATTTTGAAAACCCTAATTAACCTTCGGATGAAAAGGGATCATAAAAACTGAAAATGTTGACCTGAAAACCAATGATTGAATGAAAAAGGAGATTTTAATCAGAAAACCACATCAAAATATCAAATAGTGCATTATAAAACTGGTCATACACTGCTTAATCAAGATTAGGTCAAATCCTTATGCAACAGTACCTTGATTGCTTAATTTTGACCATACAAAAGTCAAAACTGAATTAATCAGCTTGATTTCACCAATGTAATTGATGATTTATTATCAATATCTAAATCATATGTATCTTGTGCAGAATCTAATGGCTAACCTTACATGGAGCAAGCTCCATAATGTCAGTGGTTATCTTGACCCTGATGTTCCTGAGGCAAAAGATTTAAAAGACATGATCAGATTCATCTTGACTACTAGAGTGGCTCATTCTATTACTATGAGGCCAATTATCTATGAGAACTTGATAAGATCATTCTGGGGAACTGCTGAAGTAATAGATATAGATGGTGTAAGGACTCTTTCAGGAAGAATTACTGAAGATCACACTCTAGCCATCACTGAGCAAACTGTGAGACATGTCTATAGTTTGGTGATGATGCAGACACTCTATTAGAATTGGTTGATGATGAGATTATGACTTCTTTGCCAACATTGGCTATGAAGGAGGATATGAGGGAAAGCAGATTGCCAAAGGGTTGGTGAACTTGCAATGGAGATTCCTGATTCGCATCTTCCAACACTGCTTGTCCAAAAGGAAGACTAGTTGGAATAATATTCCTGTCACTACATCATCTGCCATATGTGCTCTGTGCACAAACCATCCATTCAACATGTCAGCCTATGTTTTCAATGGTTTGGTCTCTAACATCAAAGAGGGTAAAAGACACATGATTCTGATGTATCCAAGATTTCTACAATGCTTTATCAATGAAGCATTTCCTGATATAGTGCCTGTAGGACCAGTGATGGATATTCCTTACTACAATGCAAGGTCCTTCAAGTACATAAAGAAGAGAGATCCCAGGAATTTTTATAGTGGCACATTCTTTCCTCTACTACCATGGATGCTTTAACAGATCAACCAAGATAAGAATATAGAGGAACAAGAACAAAAGGCTCCTGTGGATGAGCCTGTTCAAGAAAAGAGCAAGTTGCTCCTAGTCAACACAATGTTGATGAGCAAGCTGGGATTGCTGAAGAAGGACAGAGGTCAGTGTCACCACAAGTTGATGTAGGTAGTGATCTTCACATTGGACCTTCTGTTCATGTAGCTGATATAGCCTCACCATTTATGCCTACACCAATACCATCACCTCAAAGATCACCAACCCTATTTCCATAAACACAACCAATCATATCTCCCCATATATCACCCATACACTCACCCTATATTTCACCAATTCATCATTCACCTACATCTCCCAATCCATCTTCACCCTCTACTGCTGAGACTGCTGAGTTTGGTGATTCTGCCAGCTCTTCAGAGGAATCCAAATCATCATCTGATGAGGAGGATCATCAAATGAAGATGCCAGTAAGGCAAGCTACCTCTGAGGCTATTCCATCTGAATGTTATGCTGAATTAGGGGTAAACAAGCCTGATGAAAAGGATCAGATGATCTCAAAACTATTGCAGAAAGTAGCCAAGATGGAGAAACTGCTGAATAGAAGATCGGGTATCATTCAAGACAGACTTCTAGAGATGGATGAAAAGGAAAAAGAGTTAAGAGATATGAAAGAGAAGTATGAGGTTGAGAAGAAATAAAAAGAAAAGGAGATAGAGAGTCTAAAGGAAGCTCTTCAGCATTCCAGGGATGAAGTAAGTGGTCATTTAGACACTTTGACCATCAAAACAATTGCTATGGAAGAACAGGAAGGGCTGGTTGAAGAGCAAGCTAACATAATCGTTGACCTGCAAAAACAGATAATATCTCTAAACAAGAGAGTCGCTGAGTTAGAGCTATTGGTCAGGATCAAACAAGAAGCAGAAAAGAGAAAGATGATTAGGGTGATAAAAGAGAAGAGAAAAGAAAAAGAGAAAGTGATAGGGATAATAGTGATAAAGGTTTATCAGGGGAGACTGATGATGACTCCCCACCTGCTAAAGGGATGAAGTTCACTAAGTCTGAAAAGAGACTGAAACCAGTGGAACTAAACATGATGAATCTAGCTTGAAAATGGTGGTTTATACAAGCAACAAGAAGAAACTCACACTGAACAGTCAGAATTCAGTGATATGATTAAAGCTCTTGACTTCTTTACTACAGAAGAATTCTTTATAGATGATGAGTTTTGGGATTTCATTGTTAATCAGAGGCAAGTTACTGAACCAATAGTAGTCATTCCTCAATCTCCTCTCCCAATTGAGAAGGAATTGAGTCTGCAAATTATGCCTACTGTATCATTATCTGATGAACAAAAGGAGCTGATAAGAAAATTATGTGAAGAACAACAACAAAGAGAAGAATCAGCAGCTGCTGCAGTTGATGAAACAAAAAAGATAGAGACTGAGAAACTGTCCAAAGAAGCTGAAAAAGCTAAAATCTCATCTGGTCCAAGAGTACAAACATACTCCAGAAAGAGGAAATGTTTATCTGAAAAGGTCAAGGGCAAAAGACCAATAGAAGAAGAAGAACCAGTCAAGAAAAAGCAAAAAGATGATCCCGTAGCCTTGCAGCCATTGCTGAATTCTTGGAAGAACATGAAAAAACTGAAGCCCAATTGAAAAAGAAGGCTGAATTCATTGATATGGAAGAAGGAGAGACACAGGATGGCTATGTGGTTGATGAACTAATAGCTAGGGAAAGCCCTGTAAAGGAGGAGCCATTAGTACATGAGATGGTATAGAAAACCAAATCAGATGATCTGATGGTAGAAGGCCATATTTTTGATTGACCACGGATATGATCCTGATGAGGTATTCTTATTGACTTATGAGGGGATGATAGCAGAAGAAGAAAAGCTAAACAAGCTGCTGGACCCTACACATGAGACTGAGTATGAAAAGACTCATTCACCCAAAGCTCCAGTGGTCAAATTCTCTTCAAAGGCCAAGCAGACTGCAACTCCTCAACCACTGTATCCTGATCCCTATAGTATGACTGATAGGGAAATGAAGGACTATCTGTCTGATCAATGATTCACTAAGAGAAAACTAGGCAATATGAAGACAAATTCCCTATGGCTGCTATCCTTAGGATGATCAATAAGAAGAAAGAAAGGCTGAATAAACTGGAAGAAGAAATATCCAGACAAAAGCCTAAATCCATAGTTTCAGCATAAAACATGCAGCTCACCCGTAGAGATCATGACTCTTTGGCACTTATTTTGCATATATATCCTGAGTAGTTTGCTGAACCTTCACAGTTAGAGCTTCATGAAGGGCTCACCACTACAGAGATAATCCGAGGTGTGTCTACTCCCAGGCCTGGACTGATCTGATGATAATTGCCTGGAAGTATGACAGTGACTGGAACATGTTTATGGTCAAAAGGTTCTCAGGGTTAGTCCAATTCTTCACAGAGTACTCTACTCTGTTGAACCCCCTAGAGATCCATGATCTAAAAAAACTAGCCAATCTAGAACTGATTAATCATAAGGCTATGTTCACGGGTTATGAGTTTGAAGATATTCTGAGGATGTTTAAAAGAACAGACAACTTCAAATCTCTCAAGGCTATCTGTATGAGGAAAGATAGATCTTTTGTTAACCCTCTTGAGAAGAGAAAGATGAAACCAACTGAAGAAGTGGTGTTCCCTGAGCTCAAGGTGAAGCCAACTGAATCATTAAAGAAAAAGATGATAGCTGGAACTCATTCCTCGACACCAATCTCAAATGTCTATTATGATGAAAAGACATATGAGTTGGTGACTGAAAGAAGATGGGGAGAAAAATAAGGGGCAGAAATCAGATTATTTAGTGGATGTGAGGTAAGATTGGTTGATGAATCCTATATCCACTACAATTACACAAGGCACTTCAGAGATATCAGCAACAAGCTAAGAGAAGCTGATATGCACTTCTTTCTCAAGTGTATCAAACTCCTGAAGATGGCCTATGATAGAATCATAAACAAGAGATAGCAGAGGAGGAAGAAGAAGACTCTTTTGCAATCTGGAATATTGTGAAGCTGGAGGTAGATGTGGACGGATCTCTACTGATTCATAGAGATGGGCTGTCAACTGTGTCCTTCTAGGATCCTATCTCATTGAAGAAGCTGCCCATTGAATCCATTAACACTATGAGCCAAATGAAGAGCAGAGAAAAGTTGACTGATGCAAGACACTTCTCCAACATGATCAAAGCCATCTTGGATCCTTCATACATAGACCTGGTTCCAGCTTCATCTCCACCTACTGCTCAAGACCCAGCAGAATCATCACAACCTCATCCACCATTAAACCTTGAAGTTCCTCGGCTGTATAATCCTTAGGGGGAGTATTGTTGGACCCTGAAAGGATCATACATGCCAATTCAAGTAGTGGATGATAGTTGTTCTGCTGGAAATCTCCCCAAGTCCAAGAACCAATGCGGATGAAGAATCTGCATCAACAAAAGAAGACCAAGTGTCGGCGATCCGCATTTGTATATGCGGATGACCAAAGAACAAATGTTGACAAGTGTTTGTTCTTCCGCATTAACAAATGAGGACAGCCGAACAAATGCTGACAAGGAATTGTACATTCGTATTAGTTAATGCGGATGCTTAGCAACAAATACGCCAAGTGTTTGTTCATCCATATTTATCAATACTGATGACCAAACACTAATGCGATAGAAGGAAAACAATGCTGATGAAGATCAACACATCCACATTAGTTTAATGCGGATGAACAACAACAAATGTTGTTGAAGATTTTTTGTACTTAGATTAGATTATAGTACAGGGATAATTTAGTCTTTTGTGAAGGCTTCCTGTCAGCCTATAAATAGAATAGAAATCGTCATATGTGAGGTGACAAAGAATAGACATTAGATAATCAGAATATTTTGTTTCATCTTATGCTCACAAGGTGTATTGTTACCGTAGATTGCTCAAACCCTAGCATTTATTGTAACCATTCACCTTGATCAATACAAAGAGCATTTATGAGTATTTCATGCATTCAATGTTCTGTGATTATTTGATTCGCCTTACAATCATTGACTCAATCATCATATTCGGTCCTTGTTGATTCACAACAACAGAGAATATCATTCTTACACCTAGTCACTATCTGCATGATAAATTCTTTCCAAAGCTCAACAATGAACAGACACAAAACGAATTATGTTTACATGTGCATATGATTCAAGTAATAGACAAGTTGAATGCCACAGCCAGCAAAAGAAGAAAATTTGAGGCGGGCTAGATTATGGGATCTGAAATTGCAGGACCGGGTGAAGGGTTTAGCACTTTTACAACACAACAACACAATGAGGAGAGTGTATTAGAACGCTTAACAGATCAAATGGGAACCGGTTATGATGATGCTAAGAACACAAAAGTAAACTCAGAAAGAAAGAACAAGATAACAACACTAGTGGTTGGTTTTCAAGGATGTTGTATATTGCTTCTCAAAATCAAGTTACAAGTATTCAACGTGCATACAATACAAGACTTGAGACACTATATAATACAACCTAGAGACGGCCATACTTTGAAGGCCAGCTGGATACATGAATTAGACAACACAATCCATGTAGAGTCAAAAGAAGATTGCCTTTTGGCTAGTGACTATGACATGCCATAGCTCACATCCTAATATATTACAAAAACGATAAAGGTACATAAAGTAGAAAGGTTTGACCCAAGAACTCAATGTACAGTTTTCCTAAAGCATGGACCTTTTCACCAACTCATATAGTTCGTGACCAACCAGAGTGGGCAGCGGCAAAGTGGTTCAGCTTTATCAGAAAAGGTACATCAGATAAAAGCATGTGTGATAAAAGTCTTCGGAAGAATCTGTCTTGTTTTTTCTTGGCTTCGGAAGACTTTGTCTTGAAGCTAAGGAAGACTTCATTTCTGGCTTCAGAAGATATTGGACTTGGCTACAAAATATTTTACACTTGGAATGTTTCTTAAGTGGTGTAAAACTTCCGTAGCAATACTACTTCATGTTCTGTGCAGTATGCAGGAGGACGATCATGTATAAAACTACTGAATGAAGACTAGCATAACTGCTAAAGAAGGACTGGCCTAACTGCTGAAGAATACTTCTTCAGCTGTTGTAATAACTGCTGAAAGAAGATCATCACAACTACTGAAGAATACTTCTTCAGTTGTTGTGACAACTACTGAAAAGGATCATCACAACTACTGAAGAATACTTCTTCAGTTGTTGTGACAACTACTGAAAAGGATCATCATAACTACTGGAAAGGATCATCACAACTACTGAAGAATACTTCTTCAGTTGTTGTGATAACTACTGAAAAACTATCCAGACTTTGTCTTCTGACTTTGTCTCAAGTAGATATCTTCAGATGTTGTCTTCAGTTGTTATCTTCAGTTGTTGTCTTCAGTTGTTGTCTTCAGCTGTTGTGATCAGCTGTTACCTTCAGCTGTTGTGTTCAGCTGATGTCTTCAGCTATTGTGATCAGCTGTTACCTTCAGCTGTTGTGTTTAGCTGATGTCTTCAGCTGTTGTGATCAGCTGTTACCTTCAGCTGTTGTGTTCAGCTGATGTCTTCAGCTGTTGTGATCAGCTGTTACCTTCAGCTGTTGTCTTCAGTTGATGTCTTCAGCTGGTGTCTTCAACTGTTGTCTTCAGTAGATAGTTACAAGAGTGTTTTGGCTGCATCAGACTTCTAGGAATCCTTACAAACTCCCCCTAGGCTGATGCTACCAAAACACTTGAAGATATTCAGCAGTTCACAGTCCTTAACATGATCATGACCATTCCTTTCTTCATTAGAGGGTCAGGATCACTCAGACTTGTGAAGTATCTTCTCATGCCAAAAAGATCATGCAGAGGTAAATTAAAGAGGTCTTCCTAAGAGTAGACATTTACTTCACCTTGATCACTGAATACATGCCATCTCTCTGGATTAGTTGAGTAAGTCCATGATAAGATGGGTCGTCCTGATGCAAGAGGAGCCATTTGAATTTGAGAGGATAAGTTTGGGCTTTCTCTTCTTGCACTTCCTTAGGATGCTCTGATTCATCCTGAGGATCAGAGGAGGTTGATTTTGACTTCTTCTTCTTCTTTGCATTAGATTTAGAAGCCATCCTCTTCTTCCTCTTTGCAGTCTTTAACTGAGAAGACTGGCTTGCAGCACCTTGTAGATCAGTTGTGTCTTCCTCAGTTGGGTGTTCCTCCCTCACAGGTTCAGAAGGAGAGGGAGTTTGACCCTGTTGTGGGTCAGATGTTGAGGCTGGCCTTTGACCTTGCTGTAGGTCAATAGTTGAAGAGGCTAGCCTTTGACCCTGCTGTGGATCAGAAGATGAAGCTGGAGGTTCAGTTTGAGTTGTCTCTTGTTGTTCAAACTTAACCTCTACTTGAGGTAGAGCTTGACTTGGAGGAGTGTGCAAGTCAGCAAGCTCTCCACTCTTGATCTTCTGCTTGATTACCCTGATATGCTCATCTATAGTGGATAGGGACATAGGGCCAAGTCTCCTTCCGGAGAATCCATACAGCTTCAAGAAGCTCATCATTCTTTGTCTATCAGCAGATTTCTTTAAGTTCTTCTGAATGAGAGCTCTTGACTTAGCAGCTTCTTCCCTCATTTTCTTCTTTGTTGTCTTCTGCTCATTGAGTACTTGAAGTTCAAGTTGTTTGAGATACTCAAACTCAATGTACTCAAAGGGCAAGGGAAGAAGTGCTTCTGCCTGGTAGAGGCCTGTGGCACTCAGGTAGTCTATCATCCTTTCTTTATCTACCTGAGGTTCTTGTGTAGCAGCCACAGCCTCTTGCACAGGACTTTCTTGAACTGGCGAGAGAGTAGGAACATACTTGTATAACCTTTGTTTTCTTTTCTTCTCTTTGTTCTCAAGAAGAATTCTTGCATCTTCAGCTTCCTTCCTCTCTCTTGACATTTCCATGTCAGCCAGATCATTCAAAACTTCTAAGAGGAGAGAGATAATCTCATCTATGTCATAGTTCCTGGTTTGTAAGTAAGTAATCCTGACTGCCCCCAACTCATCATTTTGAGTGTTTGGTCTGGGGCAGCCCTGATTGCAGCTTGCATGAAGCTTGAAGACTGTGTGGAACTTATTCCCCTTAGCTTCCTCTTTCTCTCTCTTTCCTCCTCCTCAATCTCCTCAGGGGTTAGAACCTTTTTCCCTTTGTCACCCACAGACTTAGTGACACAGGGTGGAGAGAGCTTTGGCCATCATTGCTTGGTGCGGCATCTAAGCTCTGGCCAGAGAGAGACTGTGATACACCTTCACCAGCAGGTGTTTCACTGAGGGGTTGAGTTGCTAAAGTAGTTGTTGTTGTGACAGGTGTTTCAATCTCTGTCACTTCATCAATTGATTGTAAGACAGGACTTTCAGGCTCTATCACTGGGCCTTCAGTCAAGGTTTTCCCTTTGAAGCTAATCTCAGGGTCTGCCTCAACATCCAGTTGACCAATGACATTACCTGATTGCCTTGGTCTATCTTCTTCAGCTTCTTGCCTTGATACACCTCCCCAAAGATACTTTGAAACAAGTAGTCTAGGATGTTCACATCAATGTGAACTTGAGGAGGTTGCTGAGTAGGTACAGTTACAAGAGAGGATGGTGAGTCCTTAATGTCCATACTCCTGAAGAACTCCCAGGTTCTGTGATTGTAGTGATTTTCTCCCCCTTTTTGGTAGCATCACCTTCTTGTATAGGTGAGCTAGGAGTTAGGTCAATGATGTCGAAATAAAAGTCTAATAAAAAGGAACTAAATTAGACTAAAAATGAACTAAGTAATATTCTAGACTCGCTAAAACTAAACCAAAGACAGGCAAGTGTACCTATCGACTATAGTAAAGCAAACGTAAGTCCGGATATCGAACCCACGAGACCCCTAAGAGCACGAAAATTAACTTTAAAAACTAATTTACTAAAAAGTCCAAATAAAGATTTTTATTATTAAATGGGGGGGTTTTCTAGCAAATCCTAATACAAGTAATAAAATTAAATTATAAAAATAAATATTAACTAAGAAAATGATGACGATTTCGAACGAAATTTAAATGACGAAACAGACACTATCTATGCTAGAATCCTTTATGTGTTTAACTAGTCTCATATTGGTTTATGGGTTTTCTTGTGAAACCGGGATCTAGTAATATGTACTAATCAAACCCTTAAAGCAAACTCAACCCTTCTCAAGTATGACAATTAAGGTTTTTAATAGTTATTGAAAATTACCGGTTAATTAACAAACAACCTCACAGCAGTTTATTGGTTCATTGAAATACCCTAAGTTTATCTAAATGTTTCACAACACAAGACAACTTTTCATTTTAAATGACGGGTTAGTTATTGCATTGATTATCTAATTTGATTTACAAGGAAAGACGACACTTTAACTAGGTGGATTTTCTCACGAATACCCTAGAACTAGCCAATTGACAATCCAAGACAAATCAATAACTTTTAATCTCACAATTAACAAGTTTAGTAGAACATTTAGACCTATTCAAACTCATGATTATCAATCCTTATGATTCAAGACGTCAATTAAACCATAAACTAGTCGATAACACCAAGTACACGACCTAACATACACCTAACAATTGAAAGACATTCATATAGGAGTATATAGAACCAAGAATCATGATCAAGAACCTGATCTAAACATGCATGCACATCAGAACTCAAAGCAATAACAATTAAAACAATGAACATCACAAGTTTATCCCATAAAACCAATATTTAACATGTTAAAACCATAAATCATCATCACATAGGTAGTGTTATGAGATCTAGCCTACAACCATATCAAAACAGTAGCTAAAGTTCATAAACAACTCAGTAAACATGATTCAAAAACAAGAGTAAACAAGAAGAAGATGAACCGATGGATAACACCCTAGAATCTTCAATCCTCTTGCTCAACCCTTGCTCCTTGATGCTTCCAATTGCTTGTTCTCTGCTTGGGATCTCCAAAATCGTCTCTTTTGATCGTCTGCAAGTCGGCCTCCCCATAGAATGTGTTAAACATTCTATTTAATTGTGAAAATTAGGGTTTGGCCGCGTCACATCCCTTCGCGCACCGCGTACAAGATAAATACGCTATGCGCGCATCGCGAAGGGACAAAATAGTCGGGGTCTGCTAATCCTCTCTTCGCGCAGCGCGTACGGAGTGGTTAGCTCGTGCGCGCAGCGCGAAGACCCTATTTATCTGCAATTTTCTTTATTTTTCAATTTTAACAACTTGCAGCTCCTTCACTTTTCCAATGCCCTCGTTTCCGATTCGTTTTCCATTCCTTCTTGCATCCAAACACCTACAAATGACAAATAACAAAAACATTAACTTATTCTAGTAAAATTAAACATAATAGACGTATAAAAACTCAAAACTCGACTCTAAAAACATATGTGTTTGCAACACATCAGTCAACCACATCCTCAGGTTCTTGTGTTCCTGGTTGAGCTCTTCTTAAAGGTCTCTCAGCTAGTTGTTCCTTAAGATAAGATATCTCAAGTTGCTGATCATTGACCCTATGGTTTAAGGTAGTCACATGAAGTTCAAGATGACTGACCTTAGAGACTAAGTAGGTGCATAATTTTAACAGTTGTTGCATCTTTAGTCTCAGATTCCCCTCATCTTCATCAGAAGAATCATGGGGGGATGAGAGAATTGGACCTAAGTCTTCACTCTCATCACCAGCGTGGGGTTCTTGGCTGCTGGATTTCCTCTGCTCATTGACAGCCTCAGATGAAGTGTCAAGGGGCTGAGTTGCCATGGTTGAGGTCTTAATGATGTAATCACTTGCAGAAGTGAGAGCCTCTTCCATATGGATCCCCTGAACAAGTTCAGAAGGACTCACCTCAGCAATGGGTGACTGATGTGGGATAGACATAGGGAATTCAGAAACACTCCTCTTTCTTTGAGTAGGGGAAGAGTAGAAAGATTCATGGTGTTCACTGAAGCCTAAGCTCTCATCAGTATAGAATTCAAGGTTAGGAATTTGGGTGTTTAAGTCCAAAGGCTGGGGATGGTAACTGTCCCCTAAAGGTTGTTCACTTGAGTGTTGAGACTCAGAGTGAAGGCTTAAGGCATTTGGGCTTATGTGCTCATCAGGCTGATCATGAGGAACATTAGCACTGATTCTTGAAAAGATGGGAGTGGTTTGCTCCTTAGGAGAAGTGGGAGCTCTAGAATCCACTTCTTCCTGTATGGGTGAGTATTTAGGGACCTGCCCAGACTCAATAGCTTGAGCAGGGGTTTGTTTGGATTTTCTTTGATAGGTGAGGGTGATTTGAGGCTGTTTTGGTGGTTGAGATGTAGAAGTTGTGGGTTCAACACTAGCTTGTGTTGCTAGGTTGTCACCTTGAGCAATGAGCTCTAACATTTTGGGGACCAGGGCTGTTTCTACCCCTGAGAAGCCTACAGTGGGCTTGTTCATAATCTTAAAGATGCCTGGCTTCATCTGTCCCAATTTTTTGTTTCCCTCAACTATGATCCAAGTTCACAATTGAGAATGTGTTGAACATATCTAGGAAACATATAGTATTGTAAGGAATCCAAGTTAGCAAGCAAGTTTGTGTAAACAAATTGTGAGTACCTGAACTTGACCCCTTGTACCATTCCATGAACTATAAAGGAGAGATCTTCAGGAATCTGGTCCTATCCACCATGCTTGTTGGACAAGCTGTGAATCACTACATGGAGTAGATATTTCCACTGGGATGAGACCTTCCCTTTCCTAAAGGTCTTTACAAAGAAATCTCCTTCATAGCCCATCTACTCAAAGGAATAGTTAACAGCTTCCTTTGGGAAAGACAGTTCACCTTCTTCATCATCCAGCTGAAGATGGGTGTTGATGATTGCTGGAGTGATAAAGACTGTCCTCCCCTGCACTATGGCAGATAGTGCCTTCTCCCCATCCATAATAACCTCTTGACATGTCCTCCAAAAGTCAAGCAGGTGATCCTCAAAGAGAATAGGATCAATAGTGAGTGAGGTGTAGTAGTTGGATAGAGCAAGAAAACGGTAAACCTCTGAGAAACTATCATCTTTCTCAGAGTGCAACAAGGAAACTTGATGTGCTGCCTATGGAGTTGCATGGAGAAGTTTTGGTTGTTTCTGTTTGGAATGTTGGCCATTTTTGAAAAGCTTAAGGATGATGAAATGGTGAAGAACAAAAGTTGTTTCAGAGAGATTAGGTTGGAGGTATGGGTAAATTTTTGAAGCAGGTAGAGGAAAGAGGTGTAACCGTTGGATATTTGTATGAATTTGGATTTGAGACAAAGTTAATGGAAAGAATAACTTTGAAATCCATTGTGTTGGTCCCACCTCTGAAAAGTAGTTTACTTTTTGCCCAAAAGGTAGTTTTTTTGGAAAAGAAAAAATCTTCCAAAGATAATTGAACTTTGGAAGTTTTGACTAAAAATCTTCCTAAGGTTATTTTGAAGGATATTTTGCTTCGGAAGTTTTGACTAGAAAGCTTCCGAAGACAAATTTTTCTTCCAAAAACATTTCAAAGATTTTGAAGAGTTTTCTTCCAAAGAGAAACTGGGCTTATTGAAGTGATAGAATAGACAACAAAGAACACACATAATTTTAGAAATAATATGATTAAGTTTTTTAAGAAAAGCTATTCAAAGTTGATCATCCCAATAGCTGATATAAGATATTTAAATCTCTGTTCATCAAAAGCTTTTGTGAACAGATCAGCATATTGTTCATATGTATGAACTTTGATTAGTTAGGTTAATCCCTTTTCAAAATTATCTCTAATCAGATGATACCTGATGTTGATGTGCTTAGTTCTTGAGTGCTGCACTGGATTTTCTGTGATTGAGATAGCACTGTTGTTGTCTATGTGAATGGGAGTCTCTTTGAAGTTGAATCCATAGTCTAGCATCTGATTTTGAATCCAAAGCACTTGAGCACAGCAGCTTGCAGCAGCAATGTATTCAGCCTCAGCAGTTGATGCAGATACACAGGATTGTTTCTTGCATTGCCAAGAGACTATCCTTCCACCAAGAAATGACACCCCTCGCATGTAGACTTTGCAGTCATATTGCATCCATCATAATCACTATCTGTATATGCATACAGATTGAAGTCAGAATTTTTAGGATACCAAAGACCAAGAGATGGGGCTCCTTTAAGGTATCTTAAAATTCTCTTGACAGTGATTAGGTGTGACATCTTAGGGTTGGCCTGATATCTTGCACAGATGCAAGTGCCAAACATAATATCTGGCCTGCTAGCTGTAAGATACATAAGAGACCCAATCATAGCCCTGTAGAGATGTTCATCAACACACTCCCCCTCAAGATCAGGTCCAAGGGAGTGGTTTCTAGCTATGGGTGTCTTAGCAATCTTACATTCAGTCATGTTGAATCTTTTGAGTATGTCTTGTACATACTTTGACTGATTTATGAAGATACCATTGTCAACTTGCTTCACTTGAATCTCAAAAAGAAATTGAGTTCCCCCATGGCACTCATTTCAAATCTATCCTTCATCAGCTTCTCAAAGTCTTTGCAGAGCTTTGGATTAGTTGACCCAAAGATGATATCATCTACATATACTTGAACTAGCATTATGTCATTTCTTGTTCCTTTGATGAAGAGAGTTCCATCAATAGTACCTCTTTTGAACCCATGTTGATAGAGATACTGAGATAGAGTCTCATAACACTTTCTTGGTGCCTGATGTAGCCCAAAGAGAGCTTTGTCAAGCTTGCAGACATAATCAGTATGATCAGGATCTGCAAAACCAGGTGGTTGTTTGACATACACCTCTTCATCAATCACTCCATAAAGAAAAGCACACTTGACATCAAGTTAATAGACCTTGAAGTTCTTGGATGCAGCAAAAGCTAGGAATATCCTAACAGCTTCAAGTCTTGCTATGGGAGCAAAGACATCAGTGTAGTCAATCCCTTCTTCTTGAGTATACCCTTGAACCACTAGTCTAGCCTTGTTCTTGATGACAAGTCCTCTATCATCCTTCTTATTCCTGAAAACCCATTTTGTACCTATGGTAGTCTTTCCATGAGGAAGAGGACATAGGTTCCAAACTTTTTGTCTCTTGAATTGAAGCAACTCCTCTTGCATAGCTTCAACCCAACTTCCATCCTTTAGAGCTTCATCAATCTTCTTTGGCTCTATTTGGATAAGAAACAAGAGTGAAGACAGATATTGGCATTATGAGACTGTCCTCTTGTTCTTAAACCAGTTCCAACATCTCCAATGATGTTTGAAGAGGGGTGACACTTCTGGATCCTTAGTTGAGGAATCACAGCAAGTTGCTTAGACGGATCTAAATTTGAGAAATTCTGATCTGGCAAGGAGGATTCACCCTCTACAGCAGCACACTTATTAAGATTAACTTGATCCAATGAGTGTGTGACATCATTGAGATTTTCTTCAATGGGATGATTCTCAGCATCAAGAAATTCCTGATCACTGTCACCACCACCATGTTCTCCAACATTTGAAGTTCCTACATTTGAGTTTGTGCCTCAAAACTGGAACATGAAGGCAACTCAGATGTATCAGCAGGATTTGTCATGGATGTGCTGGAAGTAGCTTCATTTGCAGGATTAGTTACCACTGGAGCTGGAGATATGTTGCTTGAAGATCTTCTCAGTTCAGTTCTTGGATCAGATCACCTGTAGGTAATATATCTGTAGATCCTGAAACATTCTCACAAGATTTGTCAAAACAGTTGGTAACTAAGTCAAGATCAAACAGCCAATCCGGACCAGAACCTTTCACACTGGGAGTGTGTTCATTGAAGGTCACATTGGCTGACTCCTCAACTACTCTAGTTCTGAGATTGTATACTCTATAAGCCTTAGCTTGAAAAGAGTATCCAATGAAGTGTTCATCATCTGATTTCTCAGCAAACTTGGCTATAAGATCTTTGGTATTCAAGATGGTGCAAGGACATCCAAAAGACCTGAGAAAACCAATGAAAGGTTTCCTCTTGTGCTAAAGTTCATAAGGAGTCTTACCATGTGACTTAACTACTAAAACTTTGTTCTGCACATAGCAGGCATTGTTGACTGCCTCTGCCCAGAAGGTAATAGGTAGTTTAGAGTCAGACAACATAGTTCTTGCAGCTTCAATAAGTGTCCTGTTTCTCCTTTCAGCAACTCCATTTTGCTGAGGAGTCCTGGGAGCACTATATTGTCTTATAATACCCTTTTCATCACAAAATGTATCAAGTATTTGATTCTTGAATTAGTTCCTTGATCACATCTTATGGTTTTGACCTTGTGATCACATTGATTCTCAATCTTTAAGATGAAATTCTTCAGAATCTCAGGAGTCTCATCCTTAGTTCTAAGGAAGAAGACCCATGTGAATCTTGTAAAGTTATCTGTGATCACCAGACAGTAAGAGGTCCTTCCTAAACTCATTACATTGGTGGGGCCAAAGAGATCCATATGTAACAAGTGTAGGGGTGTAGTGATGGAATTTCTTTCCTTAGGCTTGTGAGATACCTTGTGTTGCTTCCCTTTCAGGCATGCAACACAATGATCATCACTTGTAAACTCTCTTTTTGGTATTCCAGTTACCAAATCATTCTTAATCAATTTATTCATGTTCTTAAAGTTTACATGGCATATTCTTTTATGTCAAAGGAAAGATTCATCACTATTAGCTTTAGATAGAAAGCATGAAACTTCTCCTGAGGGAGATGTTTCTTGCAAATCCATCTTGTACATGTTCCCTTTCCTGGGGGCTCTGAGTAGGATGTGCTCATGAGGAATACCACCCCGGGCTTGAGAACAATGCACTCATGCTCAGTAAACAGCATGTTATGACTCTGATCACAAAATTAAGATACACTCAAAAGATTGTAGCCAAGCTCCTTGACAAAGTTTACCTTGTCAATGCTGAGCTTACCATTTGTGACCTTGCCCCTTCCAGTAATGTAACCACCTGCATCTCCTCCAAAAGCAACTGGTCCTTCATCAATTCTTTCAAATTTTTGGAGTAGTGACCTATTGCCTATCATGTGCCTGGAACAACCACTGTCAATGATCTACACATTTTTGTTTGTCTGTAGCTATTCCTGCATAAAGAGATAACTAGTTACATTTGGAAACCCAAGCCTCATTGGTCTTGGGCTCATTCAAAATAGTTGAAGACAATGCAACAGTAATAGATCCTATGGTTGTGCTTTGAGGATCTTGAGTTGTTGTTGATGAAGAACCTTCAGTCTTTTGGTCTTTCTTTGACTTCCACACCACCTTTGGAAGTTTAGACTTGACCTTCAAAACTTCACAAGCTTTTAAGACTTTAGAGGTTTTGATGACTGGTCCTTCGGAAGATCTTGCCTTTACTGCGGCAAGCTTCAGTACTTCTGAAGCATTCCTTTCTTCAGAGACCAAATTTTCTTCCGAAGGCAGTTTTCCACTTGCCTTCTTTTTCATCTTGGAACTTTTTTTGTTTGTCATGTGAAGAGTACCTTTAGGATTATATGGACAATCCTTGGCCAAATGAGAAGTACTCTCACACATGACCCACATCAGATTCTTCTTTCCAAGAGTCTTCTTCATAGAAGAGCACTGACTTTGGTCAGTTCCCTTCTCCATCTTCACCTTGCAGGAGCTGAGACAGTTCTTTTGGGTTGAGAACCGTTCTTGGAGTTGGATGGTCCAGGTTGTGTAGCAGTAACACACAACAGATCAGTCTTCTTCTTGTTGCTGAGATGAGTTGTACATGAACCAGAGTTCATGTCATCAGCCTAAACTACTTCAAACCCTGCAGATATGAAGACTTGTTTCTATTTAGAGTCAAAAGTAGCCTTGATCTCTTGAGCCTTCCTTGATTTTCTTTTGGCTTTCCTGATCAAGTTCTTTCTCCTTGACTTGGTCATCCCAACAACTTTACTCTCCTCAAAGGAATGATGACCCTTCTCAGAATGCTTTTCTTCACTCAAACCAAAGTCATTCTTCACCAACTCCTCTTCATCCTCTTCAGTCAAAGGATCTATGAGAGGAAGCTCATCTTCACAAGTTCCACACTAGGAGATCTTACAGACAAGATGGTGTGTGGAGGAGCTATCTCACTGGATCCCAGTCCCTGCTTGTTCTGATAATACAATTTTGCATGCAAGGATGAGGATATTATGTTCTTGAAGGTATCTTCTTCAAGAACACAATTTTCTGCCTTAGCTTTGCTGATCACAAGCTCAGCTTGGCATTCAGTTAACTTAGCTATGAGATCTTTGATCTGAGTCCTATAATTTGTTAGCTCATGTTTAAGAGTTGAAATGGTTTTCTCTAAATCTTCTATTTTAAGTTTATAGTCATTTTCAGCTCTTTTAAAATCAGCTTTCAAGATGTTTAAGGACTCAAGGTCAGATCTCAGCTCTAAGTTATATGACCTGTATCTATTAACTTTAGCAATGCATTCAGAAGAGCAAAGATTTCTAATACCTTGGTTTCATCATGATCTGCCATAAGAGCTTGGTTTGGAGATGCATCTTCTGTCTGAAAACTCCAGTCAAAGCCTCCCTCTTCAACAGCAACTGCAGCCTGTTGCTTTGGGTTCTCATTCTGGTGGGCTTTCTTAGTGTAGTTTGGTCTGGTTTGTGTCTGGCCACCATTTGTTCTTGGTGCCTTACACTCTCTTGCAAAGTGCCCCATCTGGTTACAGTTGTAGCACTTTACCTTGCTTTTGTCCAACCCAAACTTTCCACTGGATGTATTGCTTGGAAATCTTCTCCCAGTCCTCTTGTAGAACTTCTTGGCCCTGTGAGTGACAAGAGCCATTTGCTGAACTATCTCCATGTACTCCAGATCATCTGGATGGATACAGTCCAAGTCTTCAAGAGTGAAGAGAAGGTTGCCAGAGGTTTCATCAGCTGAGACAAAGGCATGAGAAGAACTTGTCTCTTGGAAGGGACTTCCTTGAGTGTAGCTTTCTCTTGGTGTCTCTGGAAGAGTGATGAAAGGCCCCTTTTGTGAGGTGTCAGGGTAGCATAACAACTGATGTTGTGTTTTAATGCATTCCCTTTCATTCACATGAAGAGCTGAACTCAGTTGGTTATTGGAGTTTCCAAAGGGATTTTGCATGTTCATCTCCATATGGAATGCACTCAGGATACCATACAACTCTGTAAGAGTAAGAGTTTTAAGATCCGAGATTCTCTTGATCACAACACAATAATGTGTCCACAGTTTAGGAAGAGAAGACATGAACTTCCTTACTATGTCCCTGTTCTCAAGAGTTACTCCAATATCCACTAGAGTGTCCACTATCTCAACATACATGAAGTATATTGAGTCAGTGTCTCACCTGCCTTGAAGGTGAAGTTTTTCAAACTGCTGCTTCAAGAGATCCTTCTTGTTCTCTTTAGTTCCTTTGATCCTTCATACATGAGCTTCAGTGCTTCCCATAGATCTTTAGTTGTCTTGCACTTCTTGAAGCCTCTGTAGATGGAGTTTGGAAGAGCAGTCTGAAGACAAGTCATGGCCCTTTGATCAAGCTCTATTCTCTTCCTGTCTTCTTCTGAATAATCATCTACATCTTTAGGGATGATACGATTACCAGTAGCAGAAGGAGTGCTTGGTATGAAGGGACCATTGATAACTGAGTCCCACATCCTTGAATCTTGACACTTGATGAAGCCTTCCATTCTTGTACACCATGTGCCAAAATCTTCAAGAGTGATCAGTGGGAACTTGGTCATAGTTCCAGTTTCCATATCAGCTTTTGAAATTGCAGGACCGGGTGAAGGGTTTAGCACTTTTACAACACAGCAACACAATGAGTAGGGTGTATTAGAACACTTAACAGATCAAATGGGGAACCGGTTATGATGATGCTAAGAACACAAAAGTAAACTCAGAAAGAAAGAACAAGATAACACACTAGTGGTTGGTTTTCAAGGATGTTGTATATTGCTTCTCAAAATCAAGTTACAAGTATTCAGCATGCATACAATACAAGACTTGAGACACTATATAATACAACCTACAGACGGCCATACTTTGAAGGCCAGCTGGATACATAAATTAGACAACACAATCCACGTAGAGTCAAAAGGCAGATTGCCTTTTGGCTAGTGACTATGACATGCCATAGCTCACATCCTAATATATTACAAAAAGGATAAAGGTACATAAAGTAGAAAGGTTTGACCCAAGACCTCAATGTACAGTTTTCCTAAAGCATGGACCTTTTCACCAACTCATATAAGTTGGTGACCAACCAGAGTGGGCAGCGGCAAAGTGGTTCAGCTTTATCAGAAAAGGTACATCAGATAAAAGCATGTGTGTATAAGTCTTCGGAAGAATCTGTCTTGTTTTTTCTTGGCTTCAGAAGACTTTGTCTTAAGCTAAGGAAGACTTCATTTCTGGCTTCAGAAGATATTGGTCTTGGCTACAGAAGATTTTACACTTGGAATGTTTCTTAAGTGGTGTAAAACTTTCGTAGAAATACTACTTCATGTTCTGTGCAGCATGCAGGAGGACGATCATGTATAAAACTACTGAATGAAGACTAGCATAACTGCTGAAGAAGGACTGGCCTAACTGCTAAAGAATACTTCTTCAGCTGTTGTAATAACTGCTGAAGAAGATCATCACAACTACTAAAGAATACTTCTTCAGTTGTTATGACAACTACTGAAAAGGATCATCACAACTACTGAAGAATACTTCTTCAGTTGTTGTGACAACTACTGTAAAGGATCATCACAACTACTGAAAAGGATCATCACAACTACTGAAGAATACTTCTTCAGTTGTTTTGATAACTACTAAAAACTGTCCAGACTTTGTCTTCAGACTTTGTC
Source organism: Flaveria linearis (assembly GCA_024085815.1). NCBI lineage: Eukaryota > Viridiplantae > Streptophyta > Magnoliopsida > Asterales > Asteraceae > Flaveria > Flaveria linearis. The sequence continues at coordinate 23,510,924 of CM044016.1, read as the reverse complement.
TCCAGTAGATATCTTCAGATGTTGTCTTTAGTTGTTGTCTTCAGTTGTTGTCTTCAGTTGTTGTCTTCACTATTGTGATCAGCTGTTACCTTTAGCTGTTGTGTTCAGCTGATGTCTTTAGCTGTTATGATCAGCTGTTACCTTCAGCTGTTGTGTTCACTGATGTCTTCAGCTGTTGTGATCAGCTGTTACCTTCAGCTGTTATGTTTTCAGCTGATGTCTTCAGCTGTTGTGATCAGCTGTTACCTTCAGCTGTTGTCTTCAGTTGATGTCTTCAGCTGGTGTCTTCAGCTGTAATCTTCAGTAGATAGTTACAAGAGTGTTTTGGCTGCATCAGACTTCTAGGAATCCTTACAGAAATCCCTTCTATTACCGACCTAAGAATCTCTGAAGAGGATGAGCTAAAAGTTGTCAACAGCAATAATGTTGTTGCAACTTTGACCACTGAAGAAGACATCATCAAAATAAAGTTTGATACCCTGAATAAGATGGCCGAATGGAGATCAAGTACAAGTACGATGATCAAAAGGAGGCTGTATCATACTTCAATAAAAAGATGGTGTCAAGAGTTAAAGAGTTACAAAGCCTGAGGCATTGGTTAGATGAAGTTAAACCCAAGGGGGAGTATTGTTAGATCTAGAATTTTATATAGGTTTAGTTCTTGAATCAATCATTGTAATAACTACTGTACCTTTTCTATCATTATGTATACAATATGTGTATAGGTTAACCCATATATTCTATGTTGCTTTATATGTACACTTGCAGGAAAATCATTAGTCTCGGTCAATTTCAAGAAACTGACCATGTATTGGAACATCTACGGATGAACAAAATGTTCCTCCGTAGAATCCTCCGGAACAAAATAAAGTACTCTGTGGAACTCATGCAGAAGATTTACAACACCCTTCAAGTGAATGCAACTCCTAAGGAAGACTGACTTACTGCAAATGAACGAGTAAAACAACTGCGGAAGACAAGTGTTCCTATGGAAGAGGAAATCTCCTATGGAGGAACAAAGTTCCTGCGGAAGAACAAAAATTCCTACGAAAGACAAAGTCCCTGTGGAAGATCAATTTGATGTACTTCATCAAGTACATCAAGTCAATAGAAGTTAACTCTAAGTAAAAGTCAACATCTACGGATGAGATCTACTTTAGTAAGAGAATGTCACATCAGAACATTCTCTGAGTAACTTCCTTACCCCGATAAGGAAGTTATTGTTTCCTAATCAGTAAAACCCTAAGCCTATAAATACGAGGCTTAGGAACAGAATATGTAGAGATCGATTGCCACGAGTGCTACAGATCAAAACATCAATCAAACCCTAGAAGCCGCAATCACACACAACAATACATACGCATCAATATAACATTAGAACCCTAGCATTAGTAATATCATTCATTGATTGATTATGTAATCATTTATTTCATCATTAATGAAAAATATTTGAAGTATTTGTGTCTGTCATTCATTGATTATTCAGTTGTTCTTCATTAGTTTGAGTTCGTTCTTCACGATTTATTTATTTGTTCGTTATTACCTAATCAATTGATCAAACAACAATCAATGGTATTTCCACGATCATTGTTTTGTCATTAAACTAAGCTGATAATTCCCTAGATGATCCTTGGATTCACACATTACCGAAATGGTATGGAGTAGACTTTAGCAAGTCCACAGTCTATAAGTTTAACTTCACCTACAACTGGAAGTTCCTACTGTATGTGATCCTGCATAGCTTGTCCACATGTCAGGGGGATTGGATTGAATCCCTTATGATCTAGGCTGCCTAGTCCACGCGTTCATACAGGGCCTTAAATTCAACTATTCTCGGTTTGTGTTGAATAACTTAAGAGGTAATCTCACTAGAATACATTTTACATGCATCCTAGGTATATCCAGCACATAATCAATTATGAGTTGGATCAGGATAAGCTAGAATATGCAGATATTCTAGATGTTCCCCAAATGAGGTCGGGTATCTTCAAGATGCAGAAGATGATGTCCACTAACTTTACTGAAAGGTTCACTAACCTCCTTCCAAGTATGCTTGAGCCAATGGCTCCTGGTGACATCCCTACAGACCTAGCAGGTAATGAACCCACACCACCACCACTTCATAGCCAATCACTTCTTCCCACCCTATCAAGATCACCTACCAAAGATGCCCCAAACGAACCCTTGTTCAATCTACTTTGATGAACAAGTCCCCTTTGTTCAAACCAAAAAGTCTAGATGGAACAAAGGCTCCCACTCAGCCAGAGGTCCAACCATCCTCCATAATTGACCTCAATATTAGTGTTGAGTCTCCTAAGTCTTAATCTGATAAGCCCATTACACAAGCTTCAAGCCCTCAGGGTGAGTCCCAACACTCCCCTGAGCAACCAAAAAGGGACAATCACACCACTAGCTCAATGCCACTAGATGTTGGTCAAGGTCCCGGGTCATTAGGTATAACTTCTATATCCTTCACTGACCTATTAACCTAAAAAGTCGGCAACTCACCATTTAGCACCTACTTTCTAAAGTCTCAAACCTTGAATTCAAGGTTAGAACTTTAGATAATAGGTCTGCCACTTAGCAACTTGAGATTGAAATCTCAAGGTCAAACTAGCTGAGACACAGATTGAGAAGTCTGTTAGGCATGTACCTATTCAAGTCTTTTTAAGTTCTTCCTTTAAGCTCATCTACTTCTCAAGATAATGCTACCAAAAAGGGGGGAGAATGTACAGAGTCAAAGTCATGAGGAACTTACCCTGGCCATCTCAACTCCATCTACAACTTATCCTACCCACAATACTTTACAACCATCTTCCCTCAGACACCTCCCATATCAATTCAAGTGGTTCCTAGGATGGTTATTGATCTTCACATATTCTTAACAAGTATCTCATAAGCTCCTCATTTAAACAACCCTCACCTGATGTTGCAGTAGCCTACTTTGGAGTTAAAGAGCTTCAAAGGTTGAGTGCACCACCTATCACTAAGAAAGAAGTTGGTCAACCTAAGGTCCCTATTAAACATGAGATTGACTTCAAATAGAAAATAAGACTCATGGACCAGCAACTGAATCAGTTAGGACAGGTAGTGATATTCCAGTCTCTTTCAAAGGTGAAGTTCAAGCTACAGAAGGGATTATTGAATCCTCATTCTTGTTTGATGATCTGCTTATCATAAAGGTTATCCTTGATCTAGCTTCTGAGGTCAGCAGTGAGGACTTCCTCAAAATCCCTCTCTCTTTAACACCACAAGTTTAACCCACTCTCCTCAACCTGAATCAACCAAGCTAGAATCTCCAAAGGCTAAATCTCCCACAGATCCCAAAAGAAAAAGGAAGATGACTGCTGAAGATACTCTTGAAGAAGAAAGGTTGGAAAAGCTAAAAACGAAAGGTAGACTCAACACTGGGAAACCGATGGCTGCAAGTAGCAAGGCAGCAGCTCAAGAGTATCAATAATAGAAGAAGAGTGGAGGTGATAGACAGACTCATCAATCTAGGAGTGTATAATGAAGAAATGCTCTTACTCCCACTTGATGAGCTTATGAAACTGGAGAGGAAACCTGCTACATAAGGAGAAGGAGGAAGCAGCAAGGTTGGCTGAAGAGGAAGAGAAGAGGAGAAAGGAAGAAGAAGCTGAACAAAGGCAAGGTCGCAGAGGATAGCCTTCCTATGCTCAAGGGGCTATTCATGAAAATGAGAAGATGTTATTCCTTTTTAACAAAGAACAAGATCAAATCAACAAGGAGAGAAAGAAAGCTTCTAGAGAGAAACTAAAGAAGGAGGAGGAGGCTCAACTTGTTGCTGCCAAGAAGATAGGAGAAAAAACCTGGATTTAACTCAGGGCCCATGGCTTCATAAGCAGGCAAGTAGGTCCTATGTCAGAGAAGACCCTGCAGCGACATGTCAGTGATATCAAAGGTGACATTCGCTTCGGAAGAAGAAGGAGATATATCAAACTCAGGTGTATAGAGGATGGTACCCAAACCAACACCCAATCAACAACCAACAAAACCTGAGCCTACACCTCTTCCCTTCCCTATCAAAACTAAACCCAATACTAAATCTTACACTCCTTAACCTACACCATCATCTTTAACACCACCCTTATCCATTGCCTCTTAACAACCACCACCACAACTCATCCTAAAATCCAAAACACAACCCGAAACCCAACCATTACCTAAGCCATCCTCTGAGCCATCTTAGCCTATAAGCTTAGAGGAGTTCAGGGACATCAAAGGAAAGCTCATTAACTGCACAACCTTGAGCGGCGTCTCTTGTGAGGAAGAGTCCATAAGACTGAGATACATTGATGGCTCTTCCTATCCCTCATAAGAGATGCATTCCTCAATCTTCCTCGGGAACACTTGACCAAGCTCTTCAACTCTGGGCTACAAACTATGACTCCCTCAAGGAAGAAGATAAGAAGTTGAGAAGAAGACTGGTGACTTTACTGGACACCAGCAAAGGGGACAAACTTCCAAACATACCCCTCACTCTTAGGAAGAAAATTGTCCGGTGAAGGTTTGATGAATCTTCTCATAACTTTTTTATAGAAAGAGAGAATGGTGAAGTCGACAAACTTGACACACCGTCTCTGCTACACTCAAGAAGATTTGACATTGCTGAGTTAGAAGAGAAGCCATTCTCCAATCCCTCAAACTCCCAAGTAGTTGCTCATATCAAAAATCACCTAAGCAGCCTTCATCTTGCTAAGCTAACCAAGAAACCAAGAACTGAAGAGGAGTTGAAGCTGAGAAAGGAAGATAGAGAAGGTGCCACTACTAAAGGAAGTCATTCCTTCAAATGATTCAAGGCCCTACTTCTGATTCCATAGTTAGATGGGAATATGACTATAACTCCCATCAACTAACTCTCTTCATAGGGCCACAACAAAGGGTACATGTCATCCATAGCAGTAGATTGGATCTCCACTATACCAATGACTTGTACAAACTTCTCAGCACCACTTAAGGAAAGAATAAGGAGACTGACAAATACCTCTTTTCATTGGGGTTGAAAGTTTTGAGAAGAAGAAGGGAGTGAAGTTTTGGTAGCATCAGCCTAGGGGGAGTTTGTTGGATCAGATGAGGCTGGTGCAACCAAAACTACACTTAGAAGATTTTGAGTGCAACTGAATAAAGACTTCCAAAGACAAAGATGCACCTCCGAAGCTATGTTTCGAAGATTAAAGGATGAAGAACTTCCGATGGAAGAACTTAGTCTTCCGAGACTAAGTAGTACTCCTTCCAAAGCAAAAACACTTAGAAGATTCATGATAAAGTCTTCCAAAGGACATAGTCATGAAGACTCGCAAAAGTCTTGGAAGAAGTTATCTCTTCCGAAGCATAAATGGTTTCGTAAGAACTTATTCTTTCGAAGCCATTTAACCTTGGAAGAACTAACTATGGACCAGCGGACATAATGGTCTGACTGGCACATGTTGTCAACTCTGACATACTGCATGGCGTTTTCCCGTGCCCATGTAGTTTACCATAGTTTATTCCACTGTTCACCTTTTATCAGTTAGTACAGTTACTAGCTTTATTAAGTAACAAAAGGTAAGTCATGGACATGTCATGACTACCTAATCTAGGATAGTATTTTATCTTAGATACCTTACTTCTAAAATGTAGTATTTGTTTAGATGTAAGTTCCAGCTGATTTTCTAAGTATAACCGGCTATAGATAGTAGTATATAGTTTCTCAATGTAACTCATTATGCATGCTTTTGTAAGAGTCTTGTAGCACTGAGTTGAGAAGTAATATATACAGGTATCTTGAAAAACAATTTCTTGTGTTTCATTAATTTAGTATATTATCATCAGCTTAGTTAGAAATTCTGCATCATCAAATGAGTGAGACTTAGTAAGTTTCTAAGAAAAATAATAAATTGAGAGACAACACCAATCCTGTAGATAGAGCCAAAAAAGTTGATGAGTCTTTGAAGGATGGTAGTTGGATTGAAGCAATGTAGGAGGGACTGCTTTAATTCAAAAGGTGAAAGGTATAGAACCTATGTCTTCTTCCTTAAGGGAAGACCACCATAGGTACCAAATGGGTGTTTAGGAACAAGAAGAATGATAGAGGACTTGTAATCAAGAACAAGGCTACACTAGTTGTTCAAGGGTATACACAAGAAGAGGGGATTGACTATACAGATGTTTTTGCTCCAGTGGCAAGACTTGAAGTTGTTAGGATATTCCTTGCTTTTGCTGCATCCAAGGATTTTGAGGTCTACCAACTTCATATCAAGTGTGCTTTTCTATATGGGGTGATTGATAAGGAGGTGTATGTCAAACAACCACCTGGCTTTGTAGACCCAGATCATCCTGATTATGTCTGCAAGCTTGATAAAGCTCTTTGATGGCTGCACCAACCAAGCTCTAAGGAAGTGGTATGAGACACTATCTCAATATCTCTGTAGATAGTAGTATATATAGTTTCTCAATGTAACAAGGAATGACTTGATGCTGATTTAAGTTTATGTAGATGACTTTATCTTTGGTTCACCTTATCCAAAGCTCTGCAAAGACTTTGAAAAACTAATGAAGAATAGATTCGAAATGAGGGGCATGGGGGAACTCTATTTTTTTCTAGGAATTCAAGTGAAACATATGGACAATGGCATCTTCATAAGTCTGTTAGAGTATGTACAAGACATACTTACAAGATTTGACATGACTGAATGTAAGGTTATAAAGACATCCATAGCAAGAAACCGCTCCCTTGGACTGATCTTGGGGGGGGAGTGTGTGGATGAACATCTCTATAGAGCTATGATTGGGTCTCTTATCTACCTCACAACCAGCAAGCCTGATATCATGTTTGCCATATGCATTTGTGCAAGATATCAATCCAACCCAATGATGTCACACCTAGTTACTGTCAAGAAGATTCTTAGATATCTTAAAGGTGCTCCTAAACTTGGCCTTTGGTATCCAAGAATTCTGATTTCAATCTGTATGCCTATAGAGACAGTGACTATGGTGGCTGCAATATGACTGAAAAGTTTACATTTGGGGGATGTCAATTCCTTATTGGAAGAATAGTCTCATGGTAATGCAAGAAACAATCTTGTGTGTCTGCACCAACTTTCGAAGTTGAATCCATTGTTGCTGCTTGTTGTGCTCAAGTGCTTTGGATTTAAAATCTGATGCTAGACTATGGATTCAACTTCAAGGAGACTCCAATCCACACAGACACCAAAAGTGCTATCTCTATCATAGAGAATCTTGTACAGCACTCAAGGACAAAATAGATCAATATAAGGTATCATTTGATTAGAGATAATTTTAAAAAGGGATTGATAAAAATAGTCAAAGTTAACACAAATGAACAATATGCTGATCAGTTCAAAAAGGCATTTGACGTACAAATATTTAAATATCTTGTATCAGCTATTGGGATGATTAACTTGGAGTATATTTTCTTAAACTTAACTTAAAACTATTTCTAAAATATGTGTGTCCTAAGTTGTTTATATTATCACCCACATAAGCCCAGTTTACTTTGGTGGAAACCTTTTCAAATGATATTTTTTAGAATTTTGGAAATTTTAGACATATTTTTCTCGGAAGACATTAAGTTGCCTTCGGAAGAACATTATGTCTTCAAAACAAATAACTACTTATAAGAAATTTACCTTCAGAAGAAATTCTGATATATCTGCTGAAGCTTAAATATGTTTCTAATAACTTATATGTTTTTGAAGAATAATTTTCTTCTGAAAGCAAAGAAGCCTCAGAAGATTTATTTTATTATGAATAAATTTCTTAGTTTTAATCTCTTTCGAAACCAAATATGTCTCAGAAGTGAAAATACTCTTAAGTATTTTTTTTCCGAAACAAATAGTTCATAAAGCTCAGGAATATCTTCCAAAGTCAAATTAGCTTCAAAAGTTTTTATAAAACTTCTGAAGACAAATTATCTTCAAAAGATTTCACCTTCTAAGAAAACTACCTTTTGGGCACCTTTTTCAAAGGTGGGACCGATATCCGGATTTCAAAGTTTATCATTTTGCATTAGCTCTATCTCAAATTGTAGCACCTGGAAATTTTCTTTGAAGCTGACGAAAGAAGAAAAGAAATGAAGCCCAAGTCGAGGGACCAAACTTGCCAAAACGGGAAGAAACTTGATGAACTGAGGGTATAAAAGGGGGAGGGCAGCCCACACCCTCCCCATTCTTGCCAAAAACTCAGCCAAGGGAGAAGAGAATGAGAAAGGGAGGAAAAGCTTGGCTCGGTGGATTCGAGCGTGAACATCAAAGTGTAGCGGGTCAAATCGAAGCTCTACTTGACGGGATTGTTTTGTGTGAGTTCTAGGACCCCTCTTTTACACGTTTTGAATGATTTTGGGGCTGGAATACATCTGAAAATCGTTTTAGATATTTTTTGGTGTAAACCCGTTTGTGTATGTATGTGATATGTATGATTCGTTTGGGTCTTGAATCCGGGCTGTGTTTGTGCTTGAATGGTGTCGTGGTATGCTTCCCTAAGGTTTAGAACGGCTGATTTGAGCTTAAAAGAGGTTTGGAAGAGTTTGGAGGTGAACTTGGCAGCTGCAGTTCGGAATGAACTGCATTCTGCACCCAGCTAGGGCTATGCGACTGGAGGTCCATGTGTCCGATGGCATGCGACTGGGTCCATACGCACGAAAGGAGTACGATTGAGGTTCATACGCACGAAAGGTGTGCGACTGAGGGCCATTCGCATGAAGGTCATGAGACTGAGGTCCATACGCCCGGATGTCATGCGACTGAGGTTTCATTCGCATGGGAAGCATGCGATGGGAGGCTATGCGACTGGAGTCCATTCTCACGGTGTTCTCATACGCATGGAAGACCATGCGACCGAATGGGCCCATATGCCCGAAATGACCATAGTATTGTCTGACTTTCGGGAAAGTGCGGACGTAGGCTCGGACCTTTGGGGTTGTAGATGATGTGATGGCATGGATGATGTAAGATGATTTAGGATGATAGCTGATGAGATGATGATGCGATGCATGATGATGTGTGATGTCGTATGGTTTTATATGATGTGATGCGCGTGATTTTGTGATGATTGATATTGTGTGATTGTGCATGTTGTATATTTATGCATATGTATGTTATGGTGTGCGAGTTTTCTTGTGTGATTGATGTTGTATCTGAAGGGTTTGTTAGAACACAAAACGAAGTTTTAACCGATTAAACATTCTGAAAAACGCAGTAGAAGTTTAGCATTGTAAATGTTACATTCTGAAATTTTTGGTGTTCTAAAGATGTTTTAAGATGGAAAACAAACCCAAATCAAAAGGATTTTTAATATGTGAATATAAACAAGCCTATACATATGTAAATGCACATAAAATCACAGCTTCAAAGAGCTATGATATCTACCTTTTTCAGCAAAACGACCAAAGAAAGGGAGATATTGATGCTAGAAACGACCAAGATTTCAAGTATAGACGTCCTTAAGCTTGTATACCCCTATCCCTTTGCCAACACACCTTCTGTTAGGAAGAACACTACACCAAAAGGGCTCCAAATCTCCTCCAAAAGGGGCTGCCTGGCCGAGAGTTAGAGAGAGAGATAGAGGAGCGTTTTTTTGATCTATTGCATGTAATGTGTGTGGGTAGAGAAAGGGTGTCAAAGACTTAATTGAGTGTAGTGTTCAATGCAAGAAATGGTCCAATGAAAACCAAGGGGGGCCGGCCAAAACCTGAATTCAAAGGGTTTCCCCCGTTTTTAATTGAACACATTCACACAAGTAATGGTATTGAACTAGACATACAATTAACCATTTAATTGTATGTACAAGTTATTTATAACTTATACAATTATCATTTAACTTATAAGTTATAATCTCTCATTATTATTAGGTGTCATCTAACTAATTTAAATTACACATCAAATAATATAATGAACAAATATCCTAATAGTTGTTCCCACTCATATGCAACTCGTTTAGAAACTCATTTTCTAAATTGGTGTAAATATTTAATTGCATGATCATATCATCAATTAAATATTATTTGTGTTTTGCTAAGCTTGTTATTTAGTATAACCCGACTTGGATCATAACGTACTAACCACATCAATATTCTAAGTGTCTTGGCATACATAATCTTACAATCTCCCACTTGCCCAAGATTCATAGAAGATTGATGCAAGCAGAAAATACCGCCTAACAACGATTTACTACCCTTAATACGCATGACTTATAGCCATTCAATAACATCATCCCTTTCAAGTACCCTACTTGAAATGATTTAGGTGAATCAATCATCTATCCTTTTGTTACAGATGTCATGTTAAATCCAAGAACATAGAATGATCATTCATTGTTGATTTAACTTAATCAGGCCTTAGACATCTAACTCTCAACGAATAAGAGGAACAAATTCCATCTTGACTACATATGTTTCTCACAAACTCCTCGTGTTATATCTGAACATACCCTTATGTACTGTCCACTATTTCAGGACAGTGAAGAATTAGCTCAAGGTATAATACTTGTGAATATCAAAACCCAGTATGTATCTCAGGTCGGAGGATACCAAATAATATTCGCCTTTACTCAAATTTACTTGTGATCAATCAACAAGATTCCATGTAGTAAAATTTGAGATGGGTTAGTCCAATATTTGTATCCCACAAATATCTATGAACCTTGGTAGCAACCCATTGCTCTATATTCATCCTTATGAATATCAACCAATCCAAGTCATAATAGTCTTATCCTCAAAACTTGTTCCCACAAGTCTGAATGACTACGGACATTTAGAGTAAACAATTTACTCATGGATTAAACATGCTAAATTGGAACATTAATTGAAACATTATAACCAAATAATTTTATTCAAATAATAAGGAGTTTCCCTATATCCAAATACAAAATTTACAGATCAAATCCAATCACTAGAATATCGAAGTCCCATGGCACAAGTATGACCTTCATGCTTTGCCTTTTCAAGGAGCTTCGTGAGAGGATCCGCAATGTTTTGATCCGTGTGAACTTTGCGAATACATATCTTCCCTTTTCAACTTCATCTCGTATGTAGTTGAATCTCCGCTCAATGTGCTAGTCTTTTGATGAGCACGAGGTTCCTTGATTTGAGCAATCGCACCCTCGTTATAACAAAAGATCTCTAGGGAGTCCTGAATGGAAGGACAACCCTAGATCTGCAGTGAATTTCTTCAACCATGCAGCTTCTTGGCTTCCACTGAGGCGGCGACGTATTCTGGTTCTGTAGTTGATAGAGCCACCACATCCTGCTTGGAGCTCTCCAAGAGACCGTTCCTCCATTCAAAATGAAAATATATCCCGATTGTGACCGTAATTATCACGATCGGTTTGGAAACTCGCATCCGTGTAACCTTTTACAACGAGTTCCTCATCACCAGATCCATAGATTAGGAACATATCTCTTGTCCTCCTTAGGTACTTAAGTATGTTCTTAACAGCCATCCAATGACTGTTTCAAGGATTTTACTGGCGTCGGCTTGTCATGCTTAAGCGCATGACACATCCGGTCGAGTGCATATCATTGCATACATGATGGATCCAATAGCAGATGCGTATAGGATTGCCTTCATTTTATCTTGCTCATCCTTTGAGCTAGGACATTGACTCGTACTCAATACATTCCTCTTGAATAGGTACGGTACCTTTCTTAGAGTTCTCCATCTTGAACCTTTTCAAGATTTTGTCAATATATGCACTTTGATTTAAAACCAATCAACCGCCTTGATCTATCCCTATAGATCTTTATTCCCAGAATATAGGCGGCTTCACCAAGATCCTTAATGGAAAAACAACTTCCAAGCCAGGTTTTTACACCTTCCAAGGTTGGAATGTCATTCCAAATAGTAGTATGTCATCAACATACAATACTAGGAAAGTTATTCTGCTCCCACTAGCCTTCTTATACACACAAGCCTCATCAGCGTTCTTGATGAAGCCAAATTCTTTACTTCCTTATCAAAACGGTGATTCCAGCTTCTCGATGCTTGTTTCAATCCATAGATTGATTTCTTTAACTTGCATACTTTATTAGGATGTCTTGGATCGACAAAACCTTCAGGCTGAACCATATAGACATTTTCTCAAGATATACATTTAGGAAAGCGGTTTTGACATCCGTTGCCAAATCTCATAATCATAATGAGCAGCTATGGCAAACAATATTGTTATAGACTTTAGCATCACAACAGTGAGAAGGTTTCATTTTGCTACAACTCTAGCTTTATAAGTATCCAAGTTTCTATGCATATCGGTTTCTTCTTGAAAACCCACTTACTTCCAACTACCTTGGAATTAAGAGGTGGTACAACAAGTTCCCAAACTTGATTGTCATACATGGATTGCATCTCAACGTTCATGGCTTCTAGCCATTTGTCACAATTCGAATTGGATATTGCATTATGGTATGTGGTTGGTTCATCTGAATCTACTACATAGCATCCATCATGAAAAATCCGTATCTTTCAAGTGGATTACTAGTTCTACCACTTCTGCGAACGTCTTGTGTGTATCGATCAACCTCTTGATCATCTTCAACATCCTCATGTTGAGTGCTAGTTTCAACCAAACGTGCACCGAGTTGTGGTTCTTGATCCTCTTCAAGACCCACTATTCTACTGCCAGCTCCTTCCATAAGGAACTTTGCCTCTAAGAACTCACCCTTTCTGCAACAAACACCTTTTGTTCCAGTGGATCATAGAAATAATATCCTATAGAATCTCTAGGATATCCAACAAAGATACACTTGGTGGATCGGACTTCTAATTTGTTTGGGGTGGGAGTCTTAACGTAAGCCTCACAACCCCAGACCCTTAAGTATGATAGGGATGGAACTCTTCCATGCCATATCTCAAAAGGTGTCCTATCCACCTTTTTGGTTGGGGCCATATTTAGAATACGGGCCGCGGAGAGCAAAGCGAAACCCCAAAATGATAGAGGCAATGTGCTTCTGGCCATCATAGATCGAACCATATCCAATAAGGTTTGATTCCTCCTCTCAGACACACCATTATGTTGTGGTGTTCCAGGTGGAGTGAGTTGTGAGACAATCCCACAACTCCTAAGATGATCTTGGAAAACATCACTTAGGTATTCACCTCCTCTATCGGTGTGGAGAACTTTAATCGACTTGTTGAGTTGATTTTCTACTTCATTCTTGAAGATTTTGAACGTTTCAAAAGCTTCATCTTTGTGCCTTAATAAGTACACATACACATAGCGACTATAATCGTCGGTAAAGGTAATGAAGTATCTTTCACCATTCTAGTCATTGGTTTAAAAGGACCACGTACATCCGAATGTATGATTCCTAATAAATCTTTTGCCCTTTCGGTAGTTCCACTAAAGGGTGCTTAGTCATCTTACCTTGTAAACAAGATTCACAACATCAAATGAATCACATTCATTTGTTTTTAAAAGACCATTCTTTTGAAGTGTTTGTATACGTTTCTTGTTTATATGACCAAGACGACAATGCCAAAGATAGGTATCACTCAAATCCAACTTGAGCTTCTGGTGTTAGTTTGGTACAATGAACTATTTAAGTATTTTTCATGAACCAATTCATAAATGCCATTAATGGGAATAGCTTTAAATAGAACATATCATTAAAAGAAAGATGAATATCTTTTCAACAAATGATAATACTATCCAAATTGTTTTAACAGGGCTACAGAGATAATATTCCTAGTCAAACTAGGAGCATAAAAACATTGTTCAAAATTACTTCCAAACCATTTGGAGTTTCAAGATGTAGTCACCACGGGCTTCAACTTGAACTTTAGCCCTATTGCCCATGTAGAGGCAAACATCCCCTTTCTTGAAGTCACTACTTCTTTTGAACCCCTGCAACAAATTGCAAATGTGAGTTCCACATCCGGTATCTAATACCCATGTGTTAGAGGATATTATGTTTAAATAATATGGATCATGTATATTGTACCTAAGGTCTGCCCGGCATCCCTCTTGCTTTCAACTCTTGGAGATGGACAGGACAATTCCTTGCCCAATATCCAATCTCCCCACACTTGAGCATGGGTCGTTAGTAGCAACCTTTTTCTTTTCTCTTGTGGTTTGGGTGGCACCCTTGCCACCCCTTTCCCTATTCCCCATGCGGGTCCCTTACCCTTAGCAACCTTTGCCTTGGGTGCGGGACGAGGCCTTTTATTGTTCCCACCTTCATTGATGGTGAGAACGGGTAAAACCCTTTACCCATGGCCGCCTCGGCCGTTTTGAGCATAGAGTGAAGCTCACCAATGCTTTTGTCCCATGCATTCATGTTGTAGTTCAACACGAATGTCTCGAACTTTTGGTAAGGCCATTAAGGATCAAATCCGTGGCCAATTCCTTCGAGACAGGACAATTAAGCCTCTCGAGGCGGTCTATATGACTTTTCATATAAGAACAAAAGATGAAACCGATTGGTTGTCGTCCATACGACATGCATGGAGTGCTCGAACCGTTTCGAAGCGCTCAACCCTTGCTTGCTGTTGGAACGTTTCCTTCAGCTGGGTTATCATGTCGTAAGCTCCGTGATGTTCATACTCCTTTTGGAGATCTGGACTCATGCTCGCTAGCATGAGACAAGACACTTGGACAGAGTCCTCAGTGTATTAAGCCAATCGTTGTAGGCCTCCTCATCATCCTCAGTAGGTTGATCAGGGATAGGATCGTCTAAAACATATGACCTTCTCTCTTGCTTGAGAACGATTCTCAAGTTTCGATACCAATCAATAAAGTTGTTATGGTTAGACGTTCCTTTTGGAGGATCGCTCGTAGTGATTGGTTGGACGCGGATGAGTTATCGTGATTTTCATTATTGGTGGCCATCTACAAAATTTAACAAAGATCTATTGTATTTTCGATATTGCTATTTTTAATAATTAATGACTTATAGGTCATTTTTATAATTAAATCTAGAACCCAACATTACATTAAATCGTGGTTAGGTGACCTTTATCCCATGATTTAAATTAATAAGGTGGTCAACGATTGACGGTTGCAACCATTTGCAACTTCTAGAGGTATGGGATCGACTTTTAAACATCATATGTAAAGTCGGCATGTTAATCCCATCAACACCATTTGGAAACCACATCGTAGGTGATCCATTTGACATGGTTTGCAAATCAAGATACCCTACTTACACCAATGTGTGAGTTTGTCAAAATAAGTGGTTAGGTGACCTTTATCCCACAAATAAGGCATTCTCACCTCAAATCACAAGTTCCCTCAAAATGGTTAGGTGACCTTTATCCCATTAAGAGTTCCCAGTGACTCAAGTGTGTGTAAAAGGACGGTGTCGATCTTGTTTAAAATATATTTTGAGGTTTCAAAATTCAGGTTTAGAAAACTCTATGTACTTGTATTTGCATGCTTTCAAATACAAGATATCCTATGGTTCTTTTAATAAAACCAATTTTATTATAAAATCATTAAATCATTTTAATAACCTTTTATTACCTTTTAATGATTAAGAACCATCATTTGTTATAACTTGTTAAGTTTGTTAATTAGTTGTAATGCATGTCAAAATTACCAACCATACAATCAAATAACAAACATTCAAACAAGCATAAACATAATACCCATAATGTGCATATGTGCATAACCATAGCATCTAAGGTGGTCCACACTTGTTTGCCATCACAAGTGTGGTCCATAGGGCATGTCTAAGGGTCAAAAACAAATCACATAGAAAGCTTCCAAAGCCTCCCACTTGAAACCGCATCCAAAATGCTCCATGTTTGTTTTATGACCTTCCTTTGTGCTTCCAATGTGTATGTCTTCATATTACAAGATATAAAGTCCTAATACAAGATATCTAGTAAATCAAAATTACACCTAATGTATTTATTACAACCCAATAATAAATAAAATTACACTTGAAACAAAACACAACAATAGATAATACACCCAATGAATGAATGATACAACCATTACAAACACACCAAACAACACAAGGTCAATGGCTAGGTTTTGCACTAAAATAAGCATCCATTATATCATCCAAAACAAACTATGAATCCCCTCAAAACCAACGAATTTTCAGCCAACATAAACTGAAAAATTCGGGTTTAGATGTTGTCCAAACAACACAACATATCAACATATATATATCTTTCCAGATTTAATCTAAAGCGTGTATAATATATCTTGAATTGTGGGGATTCAACAAAACAGAAACATAGCAGCCCCAAATCAGCTTATAGATTTATTATCATCCTATAAAACCTATTTTAAAGGACAAAACAAGCAAGTCATCCACATAACCGGCTCTTGATGCCATTGAAGGGTTTGTTAGAACACAAAACGAAGTTTATCCGATTAAACATTCTGAAAAACGCAGCGGAAGTTTAGCATTGTAACATGTTTACATTCTGAAATTTTGGTGTTCTAAAAGATGTTTTAAGATGGAAAAACAAACCCAAATCAAAAGGATCTTTAATATGTGAATAAACAAGCCATATACATATGTAAATGCACATAAAATCACAGCTTCAAAGAGCTGTGATATCTAACTTTTTCAGCAGCAAAACGACCAAAGAAAGGGAGATATTTGATGCTAGAAACGACCAAGATTTCAAGTATAGACGTCCTCAAGCTTGTACACCCCTATCCCTTTGCCAAACACCTTCTTGTTAGGAAGAACACTACACCAAAAGGGCTCCAAATCTCCTCCAAAAGGGGCTGCCTGGCCGAGAGTTAGAGAGAGAGATAGAGGAGCTTTTTTTGATCTATTGCATGTAATGTGTGTGGGTAGAGAGAAGGGTGTCAAAGACTTAATTGAGTGTAGTGTTCAATGCAAGAAATGGTCCAATGAAAACCAAGGGGGCGCGGCCAAAACCTGAATTCAAAAGGGTTTCCCCCCTTTTTAATTGAACACATTCACACAAGTTAAATGGTCTTGAACTAGACATACAATTAACCATTTAATTGTATGTACAAGTTATTTATAACTTATACAATTAATCATTTAACTTATAAGTTATAATCTCTCATTATTATTAGGTGTCATCTAACTAATTTAAATAACCATCAATAATATAATTGAACAAAATATCCTAATAAGTTGTTCCCACTCATATGCAACTCGTTTAGAAAACCATTTTCTAAATTGGTGTAAATATTTAATTGCATGATCATATCATCAATTAAATATTAATTGGTGCTTGCTAAGCTTGTTATTTGGTATAACCCGACTTGGATCATAACGTACTAACCACATCAATATTCTAAGTGTCTTGGGCATACAGAATCCTACAGTATGTTGTTATGTTCCTTATTATTATGTATGATTGTCTTCCCGTGGTTGCGATGAACGTTAATGAATGTAATGAAAGTATTATGTAACATAAAGTGGAAGATAATGAAAAGAGGAACGTAATGAATGAATGCAAGCATGAACAAATGAATGAGAGTAAGGATGGCTTGCAAGAGAAAGAAAGGAGGTTCACAACTCATTGAGAGTTGTTAGCTCAACTGTGTGTGTATTATAGCGTGCGATCTTGGCTAACTCATAAGGGAACATAGACATAGTAGGGAGTTCAGTTTTGGTAACTGCTCCGATACGTGCGATGTGGTATTTACTGTGTGCTATGTAGCGTACGATTTTGGCTACCTCATGTGCGTTATGTAGCGTGCGATTTTGGCTAACCCATGAGATGGCGTTCAATTTTTGCTAAACCCTACGAGTTCTCATACACACAGGGGAGTTGGTCTTAGTGACCACTCCATTGGTGCGATTTATACGATATGTACGATGAATATCATAAGGGATCATAGACACAGTAGGGAGTTCAGTTTCGGTAACTGCTCCGATACGTGCGATGTGGTATTTACTGTGTGCTATGTAGTGTGCGATTTTGGCTACCTCATGTGGGTTATGTAGCGTGCGATTTTGGCTAACCCACAAGATGGCGTGCGATTTTGTCTAAACCCTACGAGTTCTCACACACATAGGGGAGTCGGTCTTATTGACCACTCCATTGGTGCGATTTATGAGATATGTATGATGGATATCATAAGGGATCATAGACACAGTAGGGAGTTCAGTTTTGGTATGTGCTCCGATACGTGCGATGTGGTATTTACTGTGTGCTATGTAGCGTGCGATTTTGGCTACCTCATGTGGGTTATGTAGCGTATGATTTTAGCTGACCCATGAGATGGCGGGTGATTTTGGCTAAACCCTACGAGTTCTCAGACACATAGTAGGAGTCGGTCTTAGTGACCACTCCATTGGTGCGATTTGTGCGATATGTACAATGGATATCATAAGGGATCATAGACACAGTAGGGAGTTCAGTTTTGGTAACTGCTCCGATACGTGCGATGTGGTATTTACTGTGTGTTATGTAGCGTGCGATTTAGGCTACCTCATGTGGGTTATGTAGCGTGTGATTTTGGCTAACCCATGAGATGGCGTGTGATTTTGGCTAAACCCTATGAGTTCTCACACACACAGGGGGAGTCGGTCTTAGTGACCACTCCATTGGTGCGATTTGTGCGATATGTATGATGGATATCATAAGGGATCATAGACACAGTAGGAGTTCAGTTTTGGTAACTGCTCCAATACGTGCGATGTGGTATTTACTGTGTGCTATGTAGCGTGCGATTTTGGCTACCTCATGTGGGTTATGTAGCTTGCGATTTTGGCTACCCATGAGATGGCGTGCGATTTTCGCTAAACCCTACGAGTTCTCACACACACCGGGGGCGTCGGTCTTAGTGACCACTCCATTGGTGTGATTTGTGCGATATGTACAATGGATATCATAGGGGATCATAGACACAGTAGGGAGTTCAGTTTTGGTAACTGCTCCGATACGTGCGATGTGGTATTTACTGTGTGCTATGTAGCGTGCGATTTTGGCTACCTCATGTGGGTTATGTAGCGTGCGATTTTGGATAACCCATGAGATGGCGTGCGATTTTGGCTAAACCCTACGAGTTCTCACACACACAGGAGGAGTCTGTCCTAGTGACCACTCCGTTGGTGCGATTTGTGCGATATGTACTATGGGTACGAAGATGAGAATGTGCGATTTGCGCGAAAAGTGCGATATGTATGAAATGAACGAACGGAAGAAATGATGTTATGAACGAATGAAGCAGATGATAAAGTAACGTGCGATGATTAATGAATGAAAGAATGTAACGAATGTAATGGAAGATAATAATTATATTATCTATGTGTATGTATGTTGTGTGATCGCTTACGAAATAACGAATGGTTTTATAAAGGAAGTAAAGTATGTTTTATTTTAAAACTAGAACTCACTCAGCAACGCTGACTTTGATATGTTTCCAGTTGGCAGGTATGTTGCTGAGGATGGCACGGGGTGACTACTCGGCTCTTTTTGGATGGCATTCTTTTGTTTAATGTTTTGCATTGTAATACGAACGAACAACGTTTTGTAATCAATGTTGTATTATTTTGCAAAAGTGTTTATTTAAAGGAAATGAAATGTTTGTTTTAAAAGTTTCCGCTGCATGATTTTAGTAAAGTTATATAATTATGTGTTTAAGTGCGATGATCGACCAGCTGTAAGCGTCCCGGGAACGGGGCCTTGCACAAATCTATTGCATGTGTGTGTGTGTGTGTATATATATATAAATATATATATATATTTTATATATATATATATATATATATATATATATATATATATAATATACCCAATGGTTCGCCGTCTTTCACTTTTCTCTTCATCTGCAAAAATTCTTTAACCTAAATTCACCCACAAACCGCCTTTGCTCTTACCTTTCTTCACCACAAAGATACTCACAAATGACCAACCCTGATCCTACAAACCAACCCAATTTTTCTATGCATCTACATAGGAAACACAATCAGGTTGCTCTGTTAAACTCTGAGAAAGATCATGGTTTCTCAGAGATTTGCTGATTTTGACTCTATCCAACTTCTTCACCTCTCTTACCATAGATCCTCCACTTTATGAAGATCAATATTGGAGTTTTAGAGAACCTGCCAAGAGGTCATTATGGATGGGGAGAAGAAATTCTCTGCCACAGTGCAGGGGAGGACAATCTTCATCACTCTAGCCTCCATTAACACTCATTTTAGGCTGGATGATGTAGAATATGACTTGTTGGCTGTCAACCAGTCCTTCAAGCAGATGGGCTATGAAGGTGATTACTCTATAAGAACCTTCAGAAAAGGGAAGGTCTCCTCCTAGTGGAAGTACTTCTTCCATATTGTCATCCATTGTCTATCTAACCAGCATAGAGGTTGGGACCAAATTCTAGAGGACCTTTCTTGCATAGTCCATAGGATGGTTCAAGGGGTCAAGTTTAGGTATTCTTAGTTTGTATATATAAATACTTACTAACTTAGACTCCTTAAAATATTGCATGTTCCCTAGATCTGTCCAACACATTCTTAACTGTGAACTGGGCTCAGAGTTAAGGTAATGTTCTAAAAATAGGACAGATGAAGCCCGGTATCTTCAAAACTATGAGAAAGCCTACTATAGGCTTTTTAGGGGTAGAAACAGCCCTTGTCCTAAAAATGTTAGTGCTCATTGCTCAAGGTGACAACCTAGCAGCACCAGCTAGTATTGAACCCACATCCTCTACTTTTTAACCACCCAAACAGCCTCAAATAACCATCACCTGCACAAGCAAATCCAAACGAACCCTGCACAAGCTACTCAACTTGTGCAAGCCTCTATATCTTTACCCATGCAAGAGGAAGTGGACACTAGAGCTCCTACTTCCCTTGAGGAGCAAACCAATCCCATCTCTTCAAGGATTAGTGTTGAGGTTCTAAATGCTCAGCTTGATGAGCTCACAACCGTAACAGCCTTAAGCCTTCACTAAGAGTCTCAAAATTCTAATGAATAACCTTAAGGGAAAAGTTACCATCCTAACCTCTAGATCTCAACCAACCCATACCTAACCTTGAATTCTATGATGATGAAGACATGGGATTCAATGAGTACCATGAGTCTCTCTTCTCCACCCCTGCCGAAGGAGAGATGAGTGCTCCTGAGTCACCCATGCCTAGCCCATATCATCCACTCATAACTAAAGTGGATCTCCCTGAACAAGTTTAGGAGGTCCATATGGAAGAGGCTCTCACTTTAGCAAGTGACTACATCTTTAAGACCTCAACTATGGCAACCCAGCCCCTTGACGTTTCAACTAAAGCTGTCATGATGCAGGGGAAATCCAGCAACCAAGAACATAGTGCTGATGATGAGGAAGGAGACTTTAGTCCTATTATCTCATTCCTCGTGATTCTTCTGATGAAGATGAGGGTAGTTTGAAACTACAGGTGCAAAAACTGACCAGTACGTGCAACTATTTAGTCTCAAAGGTTAGTCACATGGAATCTCAGGTGACTACCTTACAAAGCAGGGTCAATGATCAGTAACTTGAGATCACTGATCTCAAGCGTAAGCTAGCTGAGAGACCACTTAGAAAGACTCAACCAGGTCTACAAGAACCTGTGGATGTGGTGGACTTAACCTCCGGCTCACCTATGCAAAAAGGTGATGCTACTAAAAAGGGGAGAAAGTCCTAGCAATCACAAAACTTGGGAGTTCTTCTTAGAGTATGGACACTAAGGATTCACCACCCTCACTTGAATTTGTCCATTCTCAGTAACCTCCTCAAGTCCACATTGATGTGGACTCACTCATACAAAGTTGTTTGAGGAGGGTTCCCAAGGGCTATGTCTACCCATCCTATGATACTGAGAATGAAATACTAGGGTGGAGCTATGATGTTGACAGGAGAGCGCTAATACTGCATAGACTTCAAGGGCAGTAATAGGTCTTCAATTTCAAACCCTGAAGTACTATGACAGTCTTCCTCTAGTACACATGTCACTTGCCGATCCTAATCAAAATAGGCAAGCTGACAGACTGGCTGAGAGGATCAAGATAGGACTGTTAAACAGTTCAGGCATAGAAGAAGACAAAGGCTACCAGGCAATGTCATTGGTCAACTGGATATTGAGGAGGACCCTAAGATTAGCTTTGAAAGGAAAACCTTGACCGAAGGCCTGGTGATAGACCCTGTGAACCTTGTTACAGAAACTACTTTAACATCCTCTACCCACAGTGACACACTAGCTGGTGAAGGTGCTTCATAACCTCTCTCTGGCCAGAGCTTAAGTGCTGAACCAAACAATAAAGGCCAAGGCTCTCTCTACCCTGATCACCAAGGCTTGTGAGTGATAAAGGGAAAAGAAAATTGACTCCTAAGGAGATTGAGGAAGAGGAGAGAGAGAGAGAGAGGAAGATAAAGCTAAAGGGAAAGAGTGCAAATGGGTCCCCCAGGGTTTATGGAAGCTACAATCAAAGCTTCCCCTAGGATAAACACTTCAGATGATTAGTTAAGGGCAGCCAGATTAAACTACTTGGGGACCAGGAACTATAACATTGATGAACTAATCTCCCTTCCTTAGAAGAGCTTAATGAACTGGCTAACACTGAGTTGTCTTTGGAGAGGAAGGAGGCAGAGGATGCAGAACTGCTCCTCAAGATCAAGGAAGAAAGGAAGAAAGGAAGGAAAAAAAGACTCTACAAACATGCTCCTACCCTCTCCCCAGTTTAAGAAAGCCCTGAGACAGAGGTTGTGGCAACTGAGCAACACCTTAGGTAGACAAGGAAGCAGACGGAAAAAACATGATCAGCTACCTAAGTGCAACATGCCTCTATCAGGCATCTGTACTTCTTTTCTTATCCTACGAATACATAGAATTTGAGTACCTCATGCAGCTTAAGCAATAAGTGATAAAAAAACAAAAGGCTGCTAAGAGGAAGGTGAGGGAAGAAGCTGCAAAGTCAAGAGCCATCATCCAAAAGAGCCAAAAGAAGTCTGCTGATTGTAGGGATCTAACAAGTTTATCAAAGTCCATATAAGCTTGTTTATATGAAAAACGCAGTGGATTATGAGTTTTAAAACTTGTTGATATGTTGATTATTAAACTCATTTAATAAGAAAAACCCAAATCATGGATCCATATACGAAATGCATACAATAAAGACAGCCATAGGATGTTTAGAAGACAACCTTTCAAGCTGCTAGAAAACGAGTTTATTGAGGTGCTAAAGATGAACTTTGTGGCTGAATCTTCAAGCAAGAAGACCTCAAGAAGGTGATACCCCAAGCTACCAACAAAACACCCTTTGATGCTAGGATTTCACAACACCAATTTTCAGCTTTTAAACACTTTAAAACTGAAAAATTCAGCCTCCTTTTCCCTGGTTATTTTCGAGAACAAGAGAAGGAGAGAAGAGAGGATTATACACTCAAGACTTGAGAGATTGAAGTGGCTTTGCATGAAGCTTACTTGTAGGTGAAAAAGACATCTATAAAAAATTGGTTGGTGCTCTTTTCAGCCCCTTGGGCCGAGAACTAAGCTGCCACCAATGGGTGGGCAAGCTTTTGTTTTAACCATCCAATTTGTTTTATTAAAACCACAAAATAAAATATGCAACACTTACATTTTATTTTGTACACCCAACTAATTCTACCATGACATTAATTAAAACCCAAGTTAATTAATTTGTAACACCTTACATGCCATGTTATCGTTTATTTTATAACTGCTAATTAACCATTAAATAACA
>CM044016.1:23474803-23482303 GCA_024085815.1 Flaveria linearis | reverse complement strand
CTCTTTCCTTTTTGGGGGAGAAAACATGCAAACAGATTTACATAAATGGTTGTAGTATTATTGATATCACTTGTTACGTTAGTGTAAACACACATAACAGTCCTGACACTCTCGAACCGTTAGTAATGAGATTAGCGAGATAATTCTGAGTAGTACTACTGGGTCTTACAAACCCCGCCTGAGCTAGTCGCTCAAGCTTGATTGGAGGTCAAACGGGTGCTTTATTGACCTAACTTTTGTCACTGTTTGGTGAGACGTGACGGGGATACAACAAACATATAGGACGCAAACAGTCAGCTTCGGTTCGAAACGCTAAGTAACATGAACATAGGCTAGCTACCTAACGATATGCTCTATATACTAAACCATTGGAACGCTTTTGAACACATTTCTTGTTGATTAAACCTGTGAACTCACCAACGTTATGTTGACACATTTTAGCATGTTTTCTCAGGTCACAGGAACACATTAGCTCATGATGCACGCTACAGGAAACGCACGCAGGACATGCATTCATCTACTTTATTTTCAGCATTGAACATTTTGTCTAGATTTGGCTCTTGTAACTGTCATGTAATGGATTTACAAATCATGTATACGCTCCCGCACTATTGTAAACTTTGTTTATGTTCTTTGGAATGAAGTCAAACGTTTATTTTTAAATTCATATAGTGTCGTTTGATATGACTGTGTCTGAGATCCTGGTATGTCACACGCCTAACGGTAAAACCCCGTTTGTGGAAATTGAGGGTGTGACAGATTGGTATCAGAGCCACAGGTTATAGAGAACTAGGATTGTATTGAATCTAGACTATAGCCTTAGACACAACACTAGTATTGCACAGACACTTTTACATGATTATAACCGTTATACGAACAACCTTCTGGCGTACTAACATTACGCTGCTGAGCAAACATAACAATATCGGTATGACACGTGTACCATTACCGACTGACAGAGGGGCGGAGAACCTCGCTCGCTCACTACCAACGCTTACACTTGATCCTTCACTCTCGGAGTGGAAGCAACGATGAATTGAACCAAACATTTGACGATTGGAACACGAAACTCTTCCCTAACACACCCGACAAGCTTAACGATGACAAACAAAGAGAACAACACCTCACTCTTCCAACTCTTTCACACTTGTCACCATTCCCAACATATCCTATCTTCTACACTAGCCTGAGTAGTAAACGAGGGATAACTAAAAGATTCAAAGTCTGTCAGAGGATAGGACTTCAACATTTAAACGCCTAGAACTTCAAAGGGAAAAAGGCCAAATTGTCTTGATTCCCCGTTGTTATCTTAACCGAATCCCTCATACAACTTTAATACAACCTTAGTTATTTGACCCTTGGTATAACAAATATATCTTTGATACCTCTATCAATGATAACACACGGTACTGGACAAAGTATGTTATCTTGAATAGGAGGAACCATGTGTGACCATGCAAAGCAAATTAGAATCACGGGTGCACACGTAATTGTAATTTTTCGTGCATGAGAATTCTGGAGACTCTATTGAGTGATAACGGTCCTAATCAGTACAAATTCCCAAATTCCGTACTTGGAGGTTGAGGTCTCGGATTCTCATAAAGCCTCACTATCGATATGCAAACAAATCTTTCATTCTTACTAGCATGATACAATTTAGTTTATTCAATAATTATTATCCGGTTATTGATTAATATGTATTGTGAATTGAAGAAGTCATGTCTGGAAGAAGAGCTGGACGTCCGGTGGACGAGGAAAACATCACCCTGACCCAAGCCGAGTTGAATGCTATCATCAATGAGCGTGTTGCTGATGCGCTTGCAGCCTATGAACAGGCCCGCAATCAGGACCAAAACGACCAGAATCTGAATCAAGGCGGTTTAACAGTTTGTACTTTCAAGGTGTTTATGGATTGTAAGCCTCATTCTTTCAGCGGTTCTGAGGGTGCTGTCACACTGCTTCACTGGCTGCAGAAGCTCGAGTCAGTGTTTGCCATGTGCAACTGTCCTGCTGGAAGTCGGGTCAAGTACGCCTTCGGCACACTGGAAGGACCAGCCCTGACGTGGTGGAACTCACAAGTCCAAACCTTAGGGCTTAGTGCTGCTAATGGTATGCCATGGGATGACTTCAAGATTTTGTTGAAAGAAGAGTATTGCCCCAGAAGCGAAGTCCAGAAACTAGAAGCAGAGTTTTGGAATTTAAAGATGAATGGTTCTGACATTGAGGAATACACGACTCGTTCACAGAGTTGGTTGCTCTGTGTCCTCAGATGGTGAACCCGACCTACAAAGGATCGAGAAGTACATTGATGGTCTAGCTCCTCAAATCCAAGCTAGTGTTATGGCTGCTGATCCTGTCACTATTCAGCAGGCTATCCGACTAGCTCACAAACTCACTGATCAGGCAGTGGCACAGGGTACCTTGCCTAAACGTGGCGCTGCCTCTGGTTCATCTGATCATAAAAGGAAATGGGATGGCAACAGCAACAAGTCTTCAAGCTCCAATAACACCCAGCAACAAAACCAAAAAGTTTGACTCATCAAGAAGCTTCACCAACAACAACCAGAACAGCAACAACAATAATAATGGTCAGGGATCGAGCAGTTACGCGGGTAAGTATCCTAAGTGTAACCGATGCAACTTCCATCATCATGGCCCGTGTGATCGACTCCATTGTCAGAGGTGTGGAAAGATGGGTCACGCAGCTAAAGACTGCAGGGGTGAACCGATGACACAGCAACAACCCCAACAACAACGCCAGGGCGGAGTGACTAGAGGCTGCTATGAGTGTGGTAAGGAGGGTCACTATAGGAAGGATTGCCCACAACTGAAGGGTGGAAACAAGGGCAACAATGGAGGAAATGCTAAAGGTCGTGCTTTTATGATTGGTTCTGGCGAGGCAAGGGATGATCAGATGTGGTTACTGGTACGTTTCCCTGAATGGTTGTTTTGCTTCTATACTATTTGATACCGGCGCTGACAAGAGTTTTGTTTCCAACAAGTTCATTAAGTTCTTAGATGTAACCTTAGCTGATGTGGAGCCTAGTTACACTGTAGAATTAGCTGACGGGAAACTAATTGAGGCAACTCACATCATTAAGGGATGCAAGTTAGGATTATGTGGTCATGAGTTAGAAATAGATCTGATGCTTGTCACACTTGGTAGTTTTGATGTAGTTGTTGGAATGGACTGGTTGTCCAAGAATCAAGCTGAGATCATCTGTGGTGAGAAAATTGTTCGCGTACCACTTCCTAGTGGTGAAATTTTATAAGTTCAGGGCGAAAGGAGTGGTATGGTCTCGGGAATCATCTCCTACATGAAAGCCCAGAAGTGTTTGCGTAAGGGTCATACCGCTTTCCTTGCTATGATCATTGAAAAAGAAACTGAGGAAAAGAAGATTGAAGATATCCTTGTTGTATGTGATTATCCTGAGGTTTTCCCTGAAGACCTGCCCGGTCTCCCACCGCATCGCCAAGTCGAGTTCCAGATTGATTTGGTACCGGGAGCCGCCCCTATCACGAGAGCACCATACAGATTAGCCCCAAAGGAACTACAAGAGCTGTTAATGCAATTGCAGGAACTATTGGATAAAGGGTTTATCAGGACTAGCTCATCACCGTGGGGAGCCCCAGTCCTGTTTGTCAAAAAGAAGGACGGAACCTTTCGTATGTGTATCGATTATAGAGAATTGAACAAAGCAACGGTTAAGAATCGTTATCCTCTCCCACGCATCGATGATTTATTCGATCAACTACAAGGGTCGAGTTTCTATTCCAAGATAGATCTGAGGTCAGGTTATCACCAACTACGGATTCGGGATGAAGACATTTCAAAGACTGCTTTCAGAACTAGGTATGGCCTGTACGAGTTTTTGGTTATGCCTTTTGGGTTGACCAATGCACCAGCGGTTTTCATGGACCTCATGAACCGAGTGTGCAAACCTTATTTGGACAAGTTCGTCATTGTATTCATCGATGACATCCTTCTCTATTCAAGGGATAAGGAAGAACACGAGGAACACCTTAGGCTGATTCTGGAGCTACTGAAACGAGAACAATTGTACGCTAAATTTTCAAAGTGTGACTTCTGGACACGAGAGGTCCATTTCTTGGGTCATGTGGTCAATGAGAGTGGGATACATGTCGACCCGGCAAAGATAGAAGCCATCAAGAACTGGGCTACGCCTAAGACTCCGACCGAGGTGCGACAGTTTCTCGGGTTGGCTGGCTATTATCGACGGTTCATTGAAGGGTTTTCAAGGATTGCTCAACCTCTCACCGCATTAACTCATAAAGGCACTACGTACAATTGGGGTGACAAACAAGAATTCGTATTCCAGGTTCTGAAGCAGAAACTCTGTACAGCACCGATTCTATCCCTGCCGGAGGGAATAGAGGATTTTGTAGTTTACTGTGATGCTTCTATTCAAGGTCTCGGTTGCGTGCTAATGCAACGCAATAAGGTGATTGCTTATGCTTCCCGACAATTGAAGGTTCATGAGAAAAACTACACGACACACGACCTAGAGCTTGGAGCAGTCATATTTGCACTCAAGATATGGAGACACTACTTGTACGGTACCAAGTGCACCATCTACACCGATCACAAGAGTCTCCAGCACATCTTTGAACAGAAGGAGCTGAAAATGAGACAACGTCGTTAGGTCGAGTTGTTGAACGACTACGACTGTGCAATCAAGTACCATCCGGGCAAGGCTAATGTAGTAGCAGATGCCTTAAGCCGAAAGGAGACACCTAAGCCAAGACGAGTTCTAGCATTACAACTCACCATTCACACCGGTTTACCCGATCAGATCCGCAATGCTCAACTTGAGGCATTAAAAGACGAGAACATGAAAGCTGAATCGCTACGAGGCATGGAGAAGCAACTAGAAACCAAATCTGACGGAATCCGCTACTTCGTGGACCGAATATGGGTTCCTTTCTATGGAGACCTACGAGAGCTGGTAATGGATGAAGCTCACAAGTCACGATATTCTATTCATCCGGGTTCAGACAAGATGTATTACGATCTCAAAGTCCTTTACTGGTGGTCGAACATGAAAGCTGACATTGCCACATACGTAAGCAGATGCTTAACCTGTTCTAAGGTTAAGGTGGAGTATCAACGACCATCTGGTTTACTCCAACAGCCAGAGATACCAGTATGGAAGTGGGAGCAGATAGCTATGGACTTTATCACCAAACTGCCTCGGAATCCCAGTGGATGCGATACTATCTGGGTAATTGTAGATCGCTTGACGAAATCTGCACATTTTCTGGCAATCCGGGAGACTGACCGCATGGAAAAGTTGACTCGTATCTACCTAAGGGAAATAGTCTCTCGGCACGGTGTGCCAATTTCCATCATCTCTGATCGTGACGCTCGATTCACCTCACATTTCTGGCAATCTTTACAACGAGCATTAGAATGCGGTTGGACATGAGCACCGCGTATCACCCTCAAACCGATGGCCAGAGCGAGCGTACGATCTAGACTTTAGAAGACATGTTGCGTGCCTGCATGATAGATTTCAGCAACAGTTGGGAAACTCACTTACCACTAGTTGAATTTTCCTACAACAATAGCTATCACACATCGATCAAAGCTGCGCCATTTGAGGCATTGTATGGGCGTAAGTGCCGATCACCTATTTGTTGGGCGGAAGTTGGAGAAAGTCAACTCACCGGCCCTGAACTTGTGCACGAGACAACTGAGAAGATCGTGCAGATCCGTAACCGTATGGCAGCAGCACGTGACCGGCAGAAAAGTTACGCTGATAAGCGTCGCCGACCGTTGGAATTTCACATGGGTGACAAAGTGCTTTTGAAAGTGTCACCTTGGAAGGGCGTGATTCGTTTCGGGAAACGGGGGAAACTAATCCCTAGATACGTGGGACCGTTTGAGATTGTCAAACGGGTTGGCCCCGTGGCCTATCAGCTGAATCTACCCAAAGAACTCAGTGGAATACATGATGTGTTCCATGTTTTAAATCTAAGAAATGTCTGGCAGACGAGACTCTCGTCGTTCAGTTAGAC
Organism: Flaveria linearis; assembly: GCA_024085815.1. NCBI lineage: Eukaryota > Viridiplantae > Streptophyta > Magnoliopsida > Asterales > Asteraceae > Flaveria > Flaveria linearis. The sequence goes on along the minus strand of CM044016.1, from coordinate 23,476,264 downwards.
GAGATACATGTTGACAAACAACTACATTTCATCGAGGAACCGGTGGAAGTCATGGACCGAGATGTCAAAACGCTCAAACATAGTCGTATCCCTATCGTCAAAGTCCGTTGGAACTCCAAGCGTGGACCAGAGTTTACCTGGGAACGCGAGGATCAGATGAAGAAGAAGTACCCGCAACTGTTCCAAAATCAGGCATCTATCTCATAGGATACGCAGAAACTCTATTCGACATACATCACAAACCGTTGAGCCTTGTATTCCCCGTTGAACCTCGTAACATGATGTACTAATTTTCGGGACGAAAATTCCTGCAACAAGGGGATGATGTGACACCCCGTAACTTCAGGTTAACACTATTCAGACTGTTGTCGTTATCATTATTACATACTTGTTATTACCCAAAACGTATACAAGAACCGCCACCAACATCGTTAAATAAATTATGATAAAATACTAACATTGGTGTTTGTAGAGGATTCAAATAAACGGGATTGCTTAAGGAGTCCTCTTAATTAACATAGCTCACCCATTTATGTCGTTATCAACCGAAACAAATTCGGGAACTCGGGGACTAAGTGCAAGGACCAAACGTGACAAATTGCCAAACTATGGCTGGGTATATAAACCCCCTTACCAGCCAATTTTTCATTCCACTCCCAAATTCTTCCATCTTATTCACTTTCTTCCTCTACACTTTTCTACCACCTACTAGCACCACGAACCGCCTCGTTTGAGCTCGATTTCGCCGGCTAAACCACGCTACAGCTGAGAGAGCACGTTCCTAACAGGTAGGCGACCTTGGTCATCCATTTTATTGCTCGTTTCACTGCTGCAAACCTAGGGTTCGGGTGTTCGGGTTCAACCCGAATGCATGTGGTCGTGGGAGTGCGTGTGAGGTCAATAAGCATGTGCATTGTACTTAGACATGTTAGGAAAGTGTTTCTGGAAGTCCCTGATGTGTGAAAACCATGCACGGAATAGCCGAAGGCTGTTCAGCCCCGACAGCAGTCGCGATCTGCTGCAGTTCGCGACTGCACCAGTCGTGCGACTGAGCCCTACGACTGGGCGTGTCGTGCGACTGAGTGGTGCGACTGGGGTGAGTCGTGCGACTGAGATCAGGCGTATGGGCTTGTCGTGCGACTGAGTGCAGCCGATTGGGATACTATGCGATTGAGTCAATCGGATGAATGTGAGCGACTGCGCATCGCACGACTGAAGGTCCAATCGCACGATTGAAGGTTCAGTCGTGCGAATGGCCTTTGAGTCGTGCGAATGGGTGATGTGTGGTACGACTGAACACTGAGTCACACGAATGAGGGTTCAATCGTACGAGTGAAGTTGATTCGTACGATTGAAGGCCCATTCGTGCAGATGAAGTGTCCAGCTGTGCGTCTAGCCTTGATATGCGATGGGAGTCATTGTGAGTGAATTCTCCTGGTGTGCGGTGTGCCTATCGTGTGA